>JBBBDQ010002343.1:0-15000 GCA_037127315.1 Ascarosepion bandense
CCACCCCCTTCCTGACGCCCCCCCCTATAACCTGTCACTGTTTTTCATAATTTTCCTCTTATGTAACTCCCTGCAAAACAGTGGCAGTAAAATGCCTTGCTTGGGGCGATATGATTACAAAAGGAAACTCTATACTATTATAATGTGGCTATAAAATGGGAGATCATTTCTACATTACAATCAGTATATAAACTGATCCCTCATTTATAGCTACAGTCATCTTACTCTGACCCACTTCCTGACTCCCTGTATAACCTGTCACTGTTTTTCATAATTTTCCTCCTATGTAACCCCCTGCAAAACAGTGGCAGTAAAATGCCTTGCTTGGGGCGATATGATTATTAAAAAAAGACGAGCGTCGACTTAGACCTTAGTAAAAGCAATATGTAATGCCGATGTAATCTGACTTCGTTGCAGAGATCTGGCAGACATTTCCAGAATCTGGCAGACATTTCCAGAATCTTAAAAATAAATCTGAGAATGAACAAAACGGAATTGCTGAATTGAGTATCCGCTGGACCGGAGAAATAGCAAGACAACGACCCAGAAGCAACGATCTGGAGGGATAAGGTCCAAGTAATCGTGAGTTAGAGAGTTGGTAAAATCATAATCCACAAAACTGGCTCAGCGTTAGTGTTACATTTGGTCTAGGGACAATAATATCGCCTCATCAGCAGGGTTGTAATATAACAATCTAGGCCCACCCGAGGAAGTGAGGAAGCGGGGGCGTTTTCCGGCCGTTGAAAGGAACGGATGGTTGTTTGACCTTATTTCCGGCAGTAGCGGAAATGGCTACAAGAGGCAAACAGAACAGGTGTCTCTGAGAATTACGTGGGCGTGCGTAGGCGAGGGAAAAAATCGGAAGTACCGGTTTGGAGATAAAAAGACCTCGGGCACGGATTTCACGACAGACGAGTCTGGGCAGAGAGAGGAGCAACAGATACGACACCCCCCCGTCAACCCTTGGAAGCGCGCTCTCACTCTCTGTTCACTAGGCTACACGGTCCATCGTTCATTAATAAAAATATAATATATATTTTTATATATATACCCGTGTTTGTTATTTGTCGCTATATAACAGGGTTACTGATGGTATTGTATTTGTTGCCATACCAAAGAAGGATAACGCCCCACTATTATCCCACAACCAGCAAATACAGTCGTATTATACCGTTTATTAAGTATTTCTGTATGGGGGTTGAATGCTGGGTAATTTCCTAAAATCATGAAAGAAGAAAAGATGCAAAGCACCATGGGATAGATTCGACTGACGAATGTAGTGAATAACATGGACTGAGCATGTGAGAAATGGTTTAGATGAAATATGGTTATAATATGGAGACTACGAAATAATCAGGAAAGCAAGCTTGTAAACTTTGGAACTCAGAAGTAAGTTACATTCGGACAAATTATTCTAAAGTTCCACTGAACAGACTCCCTATAGGGTGCTTCCTCGATCACTACAATCCTAAATTCTTCAAATCTAGGTCCACCTGTCATAAACCGCACTTCTGAAATCCACCGCACACCTCATTCAGTAATGTTCTAGCTTGACTGACTCTTGGACCTTGTTTGTATTAGGTAAAAAATAGTATAAAAAAGGACATAGTGAATAAACATGTGTTTGAATGTATGAATAACGGAACAAAGATAAAGCGCGATGACTAAAAACCAAAAAGAGTACTAAATGAGAGGAACTTGTGGAGAGCCATGACCGTTTCTGAAAAGACATGTCATATAGAATACATTTGATTATCAGTTATTTAAGCATTTTCATGAGTAACAGGAAATGTGTATATTGACTGTTGTCAATATGGGTGTGTTTACATCCGGACATCACTTCAAATTATATATATATATATTGTAACTAAGTTGTTGAACTCGTAGGTTTATTTACCTTTTTGTTCATGCATTTACTTTTATAAAGAGTGCTCGATACAAATGTAGAGCGTTATACTGTAATGGTTATTACAATGTTTTTTATAAATTCATAGTATCACTACACAAAAATTTTCTCATGTTTCGAAGCCAGCCCATTATGTTTTGGCTTCATCCTCAGGTGATTTTTTTAGAAATGAGAATTATCCAGTTGAAAAGACCGTTTATTTGTGTTGGATTTGTTATTTTTGGGTGTTAGAGGGGTTGGTCTGTATTTTGAGTTCCGTTGACCTTAAATCCAACACAAATAACGGTCTTTACAACTAGATAATTCTCATTTCTAAAAAAAATCACCTGAGGATGAAGCCAAAACATAATGGGCTGGCTTCGAAACATGAGAATTTTTTTTGTGTAGTGATACTATGAATTAAAAGCATTGTAAAAACCATTACAGAATATATATATATATATATATATATATATATATATATATATTGCACTATGGAAGATATCCTACTTACGAATGTAGAATATAACAGATTAAGCATGAAGAAAAATGATTTAATCATGTGAGAAATGAAAATATATTTTAGGATGAAAGTGTTTATAGATCTTGAAAAACACCGCCATTATTTTGGAATTTCAATTATTCTAAACTTCCAGTCGTGCGTTCGTACTCCCTGTTGTACCTTTAAAAATAATAAAAGCGTTGGAAAATCAGATGATATAAAATATCTGAAGCTGCCAAGAGGTTGAAACTTAGGTTGCGTAACCAACTGACTTCCGAATGAAAAATATTTAAAAGCTCTACATTATTTATGCATTGAGTACTTCTTAATAAAATTGTATGCAAAGAAATAAGGGAATTGACAGGACAAAGAACCTGCTCCTCAATAGGACGTACAAAAATCCAAGGATGGAAGGATAATATTAGAGAAATAAGAAATACTCCAGCGATGAGAAAAATATATAAAAGATCTCTTCCGCGACAAGAGAGAGCAACCGATAGTAAACAAAGATGCTGACGGACCGGAAACATTAAAATCCGAAGTGGAAGCTGTAATGGCCAAACAAAATAAGAACAAAGTAGCTGGACCAGACGGAATTGTAATAGAGATGCTGACAGCCTTAGAAGATTTCGGCTAAGAGAAAATTAGAGAAAAAATAAATGAAATCTACAATAGTGATGACCTCAGCAGATCAATTTTCATAGCTCTGCTTAAGAAGCCAGGTGCAAACGAATGCGAACTCCACCGAACAATCAGTTTGATGAGCTACATAACGAAACTCATTGTCCGAATCCTGCAAAACAAAATCAGGCGGAGATAGGACAAGAACAGTGCCGTTTCGTCAAGGACACTAAAACAAGGAATGTGGTATTCATTCTGACAATGCTATCAGAAAAGGCGATACAAATAAAAAAAGGATGTCTACTTATGTTCGACAAAGTACGCCACAAAGAATTGATAGATATGCCCAGGAAACTCAACATATTTGGGAAAGACCTAAGAGTAATCAAGAACCTCTACTGGCAGAAAACCGCCTGCATGCGGACAGGTAACGAATTCAGCAGATATCCAAAGATAGAAAGGGGTGTAAGACAAGGATGTGTCTTTTCACCGGATCTATTCAACTTGTACAGCGAGACTGTTCTGAGGACCTTAGAAGTTATGTCAGGATTCGTCATCGGCGGTCACAATCTGAACAACATAAGATACGCAGATGATACAATGCTGAGAGCCGACACGGAAAGAAAACTACAAGACCTCCTAAAAAGGTAGATAAAGAAAGTCGAAAGAAAGGAATACAAATAAACTAAACAAAAACGGAATGTATGGTCATCAGCAAACAGAGAAGCCCAAGATGCCAATTACACACTGGGGATACTAAAATAAAGCAGGCACAAAAGTTTAAGTACTTGGGAAATGTTCTAACAGAAAACGAAAAGTGCGACACTGAGACCCAAAAGCGAATTGGCATGGCAAAGGACGCGTTCCAAAAACTGAGTAGAGTATTAAGAGACAGGAATATTTCGCTAGAAACAAAGAAAAGAGTACTGGATTGTTACGTGATGTCTGTTCTTTAATATGGCAGCGAACGACAATATCATCAAAGATGAAGGAAAAACTTGAAGCAACTGAAATGCTGTTCTACAGAATGATGCTGCGGATATCATGGATTGAACATGTGAGCAATGAGGGATTTTTGGAAAGGATTGAAACGAAAAGGAAATTAATACTGAGCATAAGAAAAAGACAGCTGAATTTCCTGGGACATATGATGAGGTTGGAAGGCTTGGAGAATCTGATACAGACAGGTCAGATAGAGGAAAAGATAGACAGAGAAAAGTAGCGGATAGCATATTTGACGAACCTGAGCAGGTGCATGGCAGAGTGTGGTTTGTGTGGGGTGACAGGAGAAAGCGTGGTGAGAGCCACCAGGGATAGGGAGACATGGAAGGCCATAATAGGCTAAGTACTGAAGGGACATGGCACATAGAAGAAGAAGAAGAAGAAGAAGAAGAAGAAGAAGAAGAAGATACTTGTATAATATGATTATGACCAATAACTGGTAAACAATAATGATATATTGAATCATATCACCCCGAGCAAGGCGGTAACGCCACTGACGGGCAGGAGGCTACGTAGGAATGAAAAGATTGGAAAAGAGAAAGCCGGAGACCACATCCTAAACAAGGAACAAGGGATGAGCCTCTTCACCTGTTCAATAGACATGGGTGGAGTGTGAACCGGGCGATAGTTTAGTCTATCTACTCCAATTGAGAAAGAAAAAAAAGAAAAGAGTGAAAAGATTGGAAAAGAGAAAGCCGGAGACCACATCCTAAACAAGGAACAAGGGATTAGCCTCTTCACCTGTTCAATAGACATGGGTGGAGTGTGAACCGGGCGATAGTTTAGTCTATCTACTCCAATTGAGAAAGAAAAAAAAGAAAAGAGTGAAAAGATTGGAAAAGAGAAAGCCGGAGACCACATCCTAAACAAGGAACAAGGGATTAGCCTCTTCACCTGTTCAATAGACGTGGGTAGAGTGTGAACCGGGCGATAGTTTAGTCTATCTACTCCAATTGAAAAAAAAAAAGAAAAGAGTGAAAAGATTGGAAAAGAGACAGGCGGAAGCCACATCCTAAACAAGGAACAAGGGATGAGCCTCTTCACCTCTTCAATAGACGTGGGTGGAGTGTGAACAGGGCGATAGTTTAGTCTATCTACTCCAATTATATATATATATATATATATATATATATATATATATATAAACGAGATTATAATTATACTCGTGTCGAAAACCTTCCTCGAAAACTTTCGACGGAAGGAAAAAATGGTTTTAAAAAAAGAAAGAGCTTAGTCCAGGAACGTCATTTGCGAGATTAGCACGAAACCCAAAGAAAAAAAACACGATACGAGTAATCATCTAACAGAAAGCACTCAATACAGAGGTAGGGCAAAATAAATAGATAATAGCTAATGAGCCAGACGACCCTACCTACCCTACCCTACCCTACCAAACTAGCTATAGCATTGTATAAACAACCGACTAATTTATTGAATTTCAAGACGGAAATATTGAATAAATGTAGGCATAGGTAGCACTGGCTGTCGGATTATGTTCCTTTATCGTGGGATAGTATCTTTTTGTTTTGCCTTTGCCTTTCACCCCTCTATATAAAAATTCAATTTTTTTTTGTAATAAAGTTGTTAACTCTCCCTCCTTGTGTTTGGTATCTCCTTTCATGGTCACGTGGGTTGTCTTATTTCCTTCTTATATGTCCTTTTTACGTTTCCTATTTAGCCAAGTTTCCCTGACGATCCGTTTAGGTGAAACCTAGGTAGGTTCGTCTGGCTCATTAGGTGTTATCTATCTATCTATCTATCTATCTATCTCCATCTCTCTCTCTCTCTCTCTCTATATATATATATATATATATATATAGGAATCCAGAGGAGTATCCTGTACATAAAGTGGTAGGATATCTCTCTATGAGAGCTCTAAATATATATGTATATAAATACATATATAGCAAATATATGTAGAAATTAAGACAGACACGTTATTCCATAGTCAAGCGGAAGTATGGGCCTATTTCAGGTGAACTATCGTCAGCTTTCGTCTTTATTGTACAGAAGACTTTACACGATTCGTGTAAAATCTTCTGTACAGTAAAGACGAAAGCTGATGATGATTCGCTTGAAATAGGCCTACACTTCCGCTTAACCATGGAATAACGTGTCTTAATTTTCACAATTTTATATATATATTAATTGAGTGCATGAATAATAAATGCAAAATGAAAAGTTATTGTTTTCTTCTCCGCAGGACTTCGTCAAAACGCGTCAGCATTTTTCTTTAGTATTTATATTGTTCTTTTACGGATATATTTGACTCATATTTTACATTTTACACAAACACGCATACACGCAACAACTTCCCCTCCGTGCAGTTTATGAGAAATCGTGTTAATATTTGCCGAGTATTCATTTTCTTAGATCTTTTCACTTTAGAAGTTGAAGACAAAAAATATATTTGGGCTCTATTTTCATAGTCACTCGATATATATATATATATATATATGGTAAAAATAAAGACAAAAGGCAAATTTATCGTTCTGTTCTGCGATCGACTTCATCGGCTGAATGTCACATTTTTCTTTATAATTCATATCTTCCTTTTGCAGATAGATTTTTAGTTATATACGAAATTCAAACACACATGCACGTACAGACCGACACATACAAACACATCCACACATCTATATGCACGCACATACAAGCACACATACGAACACAGACACCTCCCCACCACACACACGCACATATATATATATATATATATATATATATATATATATATTCTTCATTTGGAAAAGAGTTATTATGCGACCTAGGTTTCTAACATGTGGTGTCTTCAGGCAATTTGCAAAAATTATAAAAAAAATAGGTTTTGTAAATCGCCTGAAGAGACCACATGGTAGAAACCTAGGCCACGTAATTACTCGTTTAGAAATTAAGAATATTCAAATGTTTTACAATATAATTGTATTGAACACTTTTTGCTACAAATGTGTATTGGCCTAATTCTATTATGACCAAAAACTAAGTAATTAAACAACCAATGTATATATATATATATATATATATATATACTCATCCGCAGACAGATCTGTTTCGCAGCTCATCAGTACGGTTAGACATCCGATTGCTTTTCACCCTATATTGAAACCCGACCGCAGAGGCGTCAATCGGCGATTCTAGCTCTGAGCTATAGACTCTCAGTAGAGGGAGGGAGACTTTTAGCGTGTGATATATATATATATATATATATATATATATATCACACGCTAAAGTTCTCCCTAAAAGTGGTATACATATATATATATATATATATATATATGTGTGTGTGTGTGTGTGTGTGTGTGTGTGTGTGTGTGTGTGTGTGTGCTAGGATAGGGAACAATAGGAAACGTTTATAAATTTAATATCTTTCGCTATTATTATGATTTATCCGAAATGAAATATCGAAGAAAATTATTTTTTTTATTTTCATTGGAAAAAAAACACCTCACGTGTATTTGTCACAATCTGACAAAACAAATAAACTTGGGGTCTACTTAAAATAATTACCAGTCTAGTAGCAAGATTCTTGAGTCGCTAAGGTCAACAGCTTGTCTGAACAATTGACATGAAAATATCTATACAAATGACAGACGGAATTTTGCAAATTAATCCTTACTAGATCACCGACCTGGAGGTACAAGTCCGATGGACTGACCACGCCATCCACCTGGAGTAATGAAATCGAGTTTTATCCTTCATACATGTAGCGGCTGTCCACTTGATTACGAGAAAAGCATTTCCGGTTTCTCATCGACCTTCCCACGCCTTCGGTTGCTTATGACACAAACTGCAAATGAAATCCTACTATCTACGTTAACCTATTATAACCCAGTGTCCTCATTTGAGGACAGCATAAAAAAACTGTAAAAAATAATGGGTATAAATCATTATATAAAACCATTATTATATAGAGGTAGTGAGTACATATTGATTCATCAATAAAATTCCCCCCGAGATACGAATTTGCACGAGATACTAGACAAGTAACTAGATCCCACCCTTTTACAGTGAAACCGATAAAATGTAACCGCAATTTCTACTCCAACAGCTTCTTTTCTCGCAATTCACGACTGTGGAATTCCCTTCCACATGATTGCTTCCCCGACGGCTACAATCTCCAGGAGTTTAAATGTAAGGTCAATAGACACCTCCTAACACACTAACAGCCATTCTTTCAAACACTCTTCCCATCTACCCAACCCTCAGCCTCGGTACCCTTACCAGTCTATCACCCTCCTTCTGACATTTCCTATATCTAACCACTCTTTCACTTTACCTTCCCCTATATAACCCCTTGCACAATAGTGGCAGTGGAATACCTTGCTTGGGGTGAAATGATTAAAAAAGAATATATTGTCCGGTTGGAAGAAATATTCTTGTGATTTGTAAACGAATTTAATGTTCTCAAATCTGAGGATACTGGGTTAAAATGGGTTAACATTTATATTCAGTTTTGTCAGATCACTCACAATCAGGTAGTTGGCTACTAAAAAGCTGTCTAGAAGTGAATGGTGTTACTTGACATCCAGCAAAATGAAAAATAATGACTGTAAGTATCTGTTGGGGATCAGCCTTTTTTACACATAAGAATGGACGCGGCTGATGTGTACATATAATCCTGCCTTTACAGAGAACGGTAGTGATTGCCAAAGCGTTTTCTCGCTGCGGCGGCATTTCTCACTGTCAGCCCTCTGCCTTCGGTTAGAGGGCGCTCTCTGCTTCCGAGCAGAGAGCAATAACCCAGTCGTGGTTCCGCCGAAGGGTAGAAGCACGACTGGGGAAAAATAGACAGGTATTTTTTGGCCGGGCCATATAGCCCGGAAATTCCCACTCATAAACTGACCATGTATCACATGTTGCCCTTAGTGGGAGAGACAGCTAAATATAGTGATTGCCAAAGTTGTAATGAGTGAATGGGTCTTGATAGTGTTTAGCTAGGAATATGATAGCTAGTGTCGACCAACCTTACCTTTTCGGCTTTTTGCCACAAATTTTGTATTTTTTATTCAGAAATAAATACTGTGATTATCAAAGTTTAGTTGAGTTGAGTAGTTGGACCGCCGCTTAGTTGGTCAGTAAGAATATATACTCATTACCCTGACTTACTTCTTCACTACAAGATTGTATATATTGATTCCTACTAACAGTATTACTAGTATTTTGAATTGACTAACCCGTGTTCTAGTTTGTATATTTTTGTTCAATATAACTTACATTTTTTGTCTCCATATCAGCTTTTGTTATTTATTATTTTGTGTGGTTTCTCAACAAGAATCCATGACAGTATAAATTTTGTTTGACAGCCTGGCGTATCTTGTTTCATTACTGACTTTATGGGTCGAACGCATGACGGTAAACTGCATCAAGGCCTCTGATTGGGAGGTTGTGAGGAGCATGGAACCACCACTTAATTGCTGTTGTTCCCAGGTCCACCCTGACTCGGAGTGGTAGTACCTGTTAGGGTCCCAGCTAAAGACAAATAGCTAACCCCCAAACTGGGGTCAAAACACTATGAACGTATAAAAATACTTTTATAGAAAAATATACATTTTTGAAGAAAAAATTATTCTTATCAAAACATTTTTGAATACAAAGCTAGAATACATTTTTAGTTTTCTGAAATAAAAAGAATAAAACAGAAAAATCGTTAAAATCTTACTAAATCAAACTTCTCACTATAACCGAACATTAGAAAAAAACTTAAAACCCCACCTTTGGCATTAAATAACCTACAGAAGTTGATATGCCGTTAAACAAAACTTAAATTCAAACTGACTTTATGTGATGTTTATGTCAATATTTGTATTTTCGCAATGGATATTTTTATAGTTTCTATGAGTATAAATTACAGTAAAGTTAACCTTAGAGAAAGAGAGACAGAAGCTTTGTGACCAATGTAAGAATTTATGTATATATATATAATTCCAAGTGAAGAGGACTTAAGGTTTTTTTGTTTTGTTTTTTTTTGTTTTTGTTTTTTTGAATGCTCTGGCATTTATTTTATTATAAACAGTGCTCAATATAATGAGTATTATAGAGCTTGATATAATATAATTATATGGTTTTATATCAATTTTACATTGCGACATGGAAATTTCTATGTTTCGAGATAGATTCTCATCATCAGGCAATGTTGGTGTGGTTGTGCAGATGATTTACATTTAAATGACAAATTCTTTTGGCTTGCTGTGAATGTATGTGGGTGTTTTTTTTTTGGGGGGGGGTGGCTAATCAGAATGTAGATTCACTTTGGGGTTTGACCCCGAAGAATACATGCTAACCAACTTTTTTCCTTTTTTTTCCCCCTTTTTCTTTTGTTTTCCTTTTTTCCTTGACCCTATTCTTGTTTTGTCTGTTTCTCTACCTTAATGTTTTACCTCCCATTAATCTGATGTTATCATTTTCCCTTCAGTTTTATTACATTTGATGTGATATTCGTTTTTAGTACCAATCTCCTATTCTTTCCTTTATATATATATATATATATATATATATATATATATATATATATATATATATATATATGTAATCTTTCAATGTTTTACTGAAATCGATTAACCGACTATGTCTGTATAATTTGATTTTTGCACAATATTCCTAGTTTGTGTTCAGGTTGTCATAATCAAATCTGGAAGGAGAGAGGTCAAGGTTCATATTAATTTTGACCGAGAACATTCGACCATCTCCTATCACGTGAATCGTACACAACGTTGTTTCACATGGGTGATTTTTGTGGTCCTGTGATATTAGCAATGATAGCATTATATGATTTTGTTGTTTTTATATTAAGTGATAATTCGTGTTTATATCTTATTAACATTGAGTGACGCACAAACACACATACACACATACACACATATGTATAACACATCACTCAATAAATCCCGGGCCTAATAAATGAAACAAGAACTTTAAGGCAAAATTCGACTTAATTTATCAACATAGTCTCTTTCTAGGATGATACACTGATTCCAACGCTTCTCTAAAAATGCGATTCCTTTTTTTTTTTTTTTTGTAGAACAAGTTGGAGCCAAATCTTCTTTCCTGGAGCATTCTTTTGATGATTGCAAACAGCCAGTAGTCACTGAGGTTTGATCTGGGGAATGGGATGGATGCGAAAGGTGCAATTCATGTAGTTTTCTCATCGCTTCGATCGACTTGTGACATGTTGTCTTAGAGAAAGATAACACATTTTTCTTGTTCATTTGTGGCCGTGTTTTGGCAATTTCTTCCTTTAAACGCAACAATAATGCTACATAATATTCGCTATTGATGGTTCTTCCTTTCTCAAGATAATCGATGAACAAAATACTTTGCGCATCCCAAAATACGGTGACCAAAACCAGTAAAGATCGTTTATTTTGCAGATCCTTTCTTTGATTTTCTCGAGAACCTTAAGATGGCGAGCACTCAACCAGATATGACAACAGAATTCAATGCACAGAAGAATGGTAGATTTATAAATCTGCAAAATAGATTCTGACGAGAAAAAAACTTCTTTGCCTGGCAGAGTGACTAATCTGGTAACAATTATATATTATTAAATTTCCTAAGAATAAAAAATCTATTAAATAAACATAATGAAATAAATTTCATATGTAAACATTGCAAAATTTTCACCCAAGAATATGGTTAATAAGATTCTTTGTAAAAGAAAATATAAACAAACAAACATCTTTTTAAAAATTAAGAAAAAATAAATAAATAAAAATAAAAGATAAAAAATTTCAATCTCTACAATATTTGTTGGATTCAGCACTTTTATAAAAACAAAAAAAAGTAAATACCGAATAACTCGGAACTGTATAACTGTTGCTTTTCTTCACCTGGATTTTTATATATATATATGGAATTATTTTGAACATTATTTTTACCGAATCTCGTATTTAAGTAGATATTCCGTTTTTGATGAAACATTATTTTTATATCTACCGGCCTGATTATTTACGATAAATTTTTATTATGAAAATGTGTGCTACCCAGCAGGATTCGAACCTGCGACCCCTATTGCATAGGGGATGCATACTATTTGATCTGGTACCGTCTTGACCACTCGACCATGGATAGCCTCTTGATCAGACGAGGTTTCTATCATGCTTATCGTAAATAATCAGGCCGGTAGATATAAATATAAACATACTGTTTAATTAAAAACAGAATATCAACTTAAATACGAGTATCGGTAAAAATAATGTTCAAAATAATTCATTACAAATTGTCGGTTGCTTATAACCAAGTTTCGTTAAAATTCGTTAATTTCCGTAACATGTTGTTGACATTACGATACATTTCAGAGCAGATATGCTTGTTTACGGTAAATAGAAAATTGTGTTATATAAGCATGATAAAAACCTCGTCTGATCAAGAGGCTATCCATGGTCGAGTGGTTAAAACAGTACCAGATCAAATGGTAGCTTCCCCTATGTAATAGGGGTGGCAGGTTTGAATCCTGCTGGGTAGCACACATTTTCGTAATAAAAATTTATCGTAAATAATCAGGCCGGTAGATATAAATATAAAAATACTGTTTAATTAAAAACAGAATATCTACTTAAATACGAGTATCGGTAAAAATAATGTTCAAAATAATTCATTACAAATTGTCGGTTGCTTATAACCAAGTTTCGTTAAAATTCGTTAATTTACGTAATATATATATATATATATATATATATATATATATATATATAAACATGTATTAAACGATAGAGACAACTTAGTCTTGCAGATTTTCTTTTGTATTTTCTCATATTTTCTAATGAGGTTTTTTTTATTTACAAATTATATTTATACAAATATTGTCCATATGTTAACCGAGTACTTTCGAACGCCATCGTTCATGATCAGGGTCAAATTTTACGGTTTTACAAATCTAATTATCAACAATTGCCTTGCAGCAGAAACGTGTTCCTACATTTTGAAGAACAAAATAAACGCTAAGAAAATGTTTTAAAAAATTCAAGGGAAGTAATAATGTGATCAC
Source organism: Ascarosepion bandense (assembly GCA_037127315.1). Lineage (NCBI taxonomy): Eukaryota > Metazoa > Mollusca > Cephalopoda > Sepiida > Sepiidae > Ascarosepion > Ascarosepion bandense. Next base: position 12,994 of record JBBBDQ010002343.1, read on the forward strand.
GTGCAGGCGTGAAAATATGTGATCACATGAAGGCGTGAATTATCTGATTATGTGGAATATTTAGAGTTGCAAAAATGTTCAAATACCATAAAAAATACATCAAGAAATTTAAAAATTGAGAGGAAGTAATTTTGCAAATTATCTAATTACGCAGAAGCAAGAATTATTTACGTTAATTATATTTCATTTATACTATACACATTGAAGAATGTATCCCGTAAGACTAAGTTGTCTCTATCGTTTAATACAACGTGTTTAAAAGAAAGGATGTTGCCAAAATACACGTACTTTATATATATATATATATATATATATATATATATATTATACGAGTGAATAAAGAACGAAGAAAAAAAATTTTTACAACGTCCAAAACATTAAGTTAAAACAGTGCTCGATATATAATACATAGAGCTGTGAATATTTATTATAAATTATATTTTAGAACATGTAAAAATTTTTTATATATCAACTACAAATCGTATATTTGTTTCGATATACAAACTACAATGTCTCATCAGGTGGTGTGGACAGGAATAGAAAGCCTCTTTTCTTATATTTGGTGAGTTGTGTGTGGGATGTTGGTGGAGGTTAGTGATAAGGGAATAAGTCTTGTAAATTGTCCGTTTGAATTTTGAAGAAAGTGGTATGGGTAGGGAATATAGTTGATTAATGAGTGTCTGGGAATTTTGTAGACAAGATTTAACATTAGCAGATAGGATGTAAGTTTTTATGATCTTGCGACTAGACTTTATCCTTTGGATTTCTTAGAGGAGCAGAGTGGGGAGGTGTAAGGTGTGGGGAGGGATAGCCTAGGACTCACCACTTATTTGTACAAATATAGAATAGTTTTGTATTTAAGCACAGTTTTTATAATTAATCTAATTTTGAATATTTAACCTTAATTTTGGATTTAGGAAATCGATATTTCTATTAAATTTTAAATTAGATCACAGTTTGTGATCTGTAATAGGTAAGATTTAATGTAAGAGGTAAAATTTCATGTTAGCATTTAAGGTAATATGTAAGCAGGTAATGTGTGCGTAATAAGTAGAATTTAATGTAGAAGGTAAAATTTAATTTTGTATTTAAGGTAATAGGTAAATAGGTAATTTTTAATTTAGGAAATCGATTTATATATATATATATATATATATATATATATATATATTCGTAAACGAGTTATTACGCAATTAAGTTTTCTACCTTTTCGGTGTCTTCAGGAGATTTATAATAACTATATACTCTTGTTTTGTAAACGCTCATGTAACAGTAAAAATCAGAAATCAGAATCAGTAAAATCAGTTATTATAAGCTCTACAATATACTTGTATTGACAACTTTTTAATACAACTTTATACTGATCTCATTTAGTTATGACCAAAAACTAAATAATTAAAGATATATATGTATGAAATTATTCGTCAGAACATTATTTTTTATCGATACTTGTATTTAATTCGATATTCTATTTATAATCAAACAGAATTATATATTTTTTTTACCGACCTGATTATTTAAGCTAAACTTTTGTTACGAAAATGTGTGTCATTTGTCAAGATTCGAATCTGCGACTTCTATCCACATAGTGGAAGCCACCAAGTGATCTGGCGCGTCTTTGACCTCTCGACCACGAATGACGATCAGTTTAAACGAAGTTAAATCATGCCTATATAACACAATTTTCGATTCATTGTAATAACCATATCTGCTATGAAATGTATCATAAGGTCAACAAATGTAAACATGTCATGGAAATTAACGAAGATTACCGAAATTGGTTATAAGTATATAATATATAAAATATATATATTTTTAATATTTTTGTTTTTATTTATATAATAATGAATATATAATACAGTTCGATTTTAAACAGAATATCTACTTAAATACAAGTATCAATCAAAAATAATGTTCAAACAAATAATTTCAAATTGTCGGTTGTTTATAACCAAGCTTCGTTAATCATCGTTAATTTCCGTAACATGATGATTATCGTAAATAATC
>JBBBDQ010002343.1:20000-62500 GCA_037127315.1 Ascarosepion bandense
TAATCCATTTTAGCTTACAATGGATCAATGAATTAAAAATAATAGAAATTCAAAGTACTTATTAGAGATCAACTCGGACTTTCGTGAATTCTTACTCATCAAGAAAGATTGTTAACAAATAATAAAATTGACATTCTGTCATGAATAGAAGCGTTCTTATCCAAATTTTGACGAGTCATGAAACTCCGTGTCAATACCCTATTGGTTGTTCCCCTTAATCTATTCCATCTAGCTTCTCCCCAATGAAGAAAGTAACTAGAAAAAAAATAAATTAAAAAAATTTTTTTGTTCTTTTTGTGTAATATTTATTTTCATTTTTTTTTTTTAATTTTTGTAAATTTAACTTTCACTTTAAAAAAAAATATTCCCTTTCCTCAGATAAATATGTTACTATGAAACTGGATTCCCTGCGTTCTTGGCAGGCCTTATTTTATTCACTCATTATCCTTATGGTAGGTACCTTCACTCAATTGCTGAAAAAACAGAATAGCATGAGATGTTAAAAGGGCTCAAACTTAATAAAAACAAAGTTTTATCATTAAACAAAATGATTTTGCTATTATTAACAAGATTACATTTTTTTTTGCCATTATTTTTTGTAAATATTTGAATCCGTTCTAACAAGTTCAAAATTTCAATTAAAATTTGTTTTTGTTTTCCGTCAGTCGCTTTTTGGTTTTGAAAGACACATTAAATTTAAAATTCTTGTAAAAATCAACTAATTGTCTGATTATAGTGAAACCTTCAGAACTTATACACAAATAAATGAAGTTATTTATGCAATTATTATTTTTAGAAAATCTTTATAAAAATATTTTTATATCTGTTAACCCCCACTTCAATTTATTGCATAAAACTTCTAGAAATGCATTATATATCCCAATTTTTTATTTATTCGTTAAATGCAGGAAATTGAGAAATGTAAATTATGTAATTTTTTTTAGTACGGTATTTGCTTCGAATAGTAAAATCAAAAATGCATTAAAACTACGCTATTTGAAATGTAGATAAAGTTTTAATTGTTTTTATAAATAACATAATTTTAGGATATCTTATTCTGAAAAAGAAAAAACTTTGATAAATAATGAATTTTTATAAGAATTGTCTTGATTTTTTCTTTGCAAAGTAAGGTTTCAAACAGCTTTCTAAATTTCTTCCAGTTACTAAAAGATGTAGCGCCAGTCTTCGGGCTAGTTTCCTAGTGGCATGGCCGATATAATTATTTACGAAACATTATTTACGAATTCACATGTCTTTTGAAGAACTGCATGTGAAGACGGACTCCGGCCGTTTGGCGTTGATGGCTTCGATACTGTAGTTGGTCTTCATGTCGACTATTACAAAGGTGTTCTTCCACGCTGTGAACTTTGATCTCAAGGAAGTCACGCTGCAATCTTGTTAGTTGTCTCTTTACCAAGTTGAACCAGATCGGACACGCGCGCACATTTGGGTTAATAAAAACAGCACCAAAAAAGTTTTTTTATATACAAACAAAAAGAAATAGAATATAACAATCGTCAATCAATTATCTCTACAAAGGAGCGGAAGTTTCGTCTAAGACTAGTGTTTGTCTTCTTAACATTAATTCAAGCTTTTGGTTGATAATGTCTGTTTACTACAATTAGAGTTTTCAAGTTTGTGACGATTCAAAATGTCTTATTTGAGCTTTTTACCAAATCTTTACAGAAACTGCTGAAGGTTAGTCTTTGAATGTGGTGGGTAGCAGCGGCGGTAATTCGTCTTATCTGTCTTAACTCAGCGCAACAACTGGTTGGTTCGTTGTTTGATATAAATTCTTATCGGTCGGTCGGCGGCAGGCTTCTCTCTGTTTCTTTACACATTCAGCCAGGACTCTATCGGAGGCGACCGTCTCTATCTCTACGGTCGTGGGCCCCCAGCTGGGAACTGTCACTTCCTTGTCTTTAGATCTCGACTGGTCTTGTCTTGACTCGAACTCAACTGATTTTGACCCTCCAGGGCTCTATATTTATGCCTGTCAACAAAATTCTCTTGGAGAAGACACGACGGAAGCGGGGTGTCCATGCAAATCAAATCTTTAGCCAATGAAATCACTCCAGCCTTCGCATTTTGAGGCGGAGTTACTTCCTTCCCTTGGTTTAACCAATGAAGCAGCAATATTTCTCGTGAAATCATTTCTTTCCGTCTTCTTCCTTTGATTCAACTGATTACATCATTTATTTTTCAGGTTTTAAATCTGTTCACAGGAAAATTGAATTTCAGGATTCAATCTTTTGACCTCATCAAAGATTTGTAACAATTTCTTTTCAACAATATTTTGGCTACGGCTTACTTTCTACTTTTGCCAGCTGTAGCGCTCAGTGCTTTCACTGGTACATTTTCTTAGTTCACGTTGTTTTCGATTTGTCAAATAATGGCCGGCCGATGCGATGACCTCGTCTGACCTGTTACCCACGCCTGCAAATGTTTTTTTTAAATCACTCAGCTAGTTTTCAATATTTCATCTTGCAATTTTTTCTCTCGTCACAATTCATTGGCTGTGTTCATATTGAAATCGGATAAATAATTTTATTATCCATTAAGCTTATTTTTTTATCTGCACAATTAATAACACAACTAATAATAATTTCTTTCGCTCAGTCGTGCTAAAATGGTGTTATATTTTTCCGCATGCAAAAATAGTGCTACATGCCTTCTTGATCCCAATTTCTTAAATAATTATATCGGCCATACCACTAAGAAAAGATCTCCCGAAGAATGACGCTACATCTCTTCCAAAGAAACTCAGTTCGATCTCATTTAAACACATACGGGGACCTACCAAAGCCTATCCGGAATTTACTTGTTTACAACACAAATATTATAGCATCATCCACATGCAGAAAATGATTAAAAGTAATGGAGGTCTTATTAATAAAAACGAAAAACACCAACACTCAATAACATCAACTACGAACACGCTAACAACATGCTTACCGTGTTCGGTACATAACACATATTACTACTCTACATTATACATAACACCACATACATTCTGTTATACGTAAAATAACATTCATCCTCGAAAATGGCTAAAAGTATAGCCGAAAGCGTTTCGGAAAAACAAAACATTTGGAAGATTTTTATATAATTTATGTACGCAAAAGAAAGAGATAAGATCATATGCAAAATTACATAAAAACTTAACCATCACATCTTGTGTGTCATCATTAACGAAACCTGCATGAAAGAGAGATTGTTGCCCAAATATACAATATCTATACACTACCGACCATAATTATTAGGCCACCCCAGTTTTTTTTTTGTAAATGATGTATTTCATACTATTTTTAAGTGGATAATTCTAAATGAAAATAGAATGATTCTTTTGTTATTATTACTTTGCAAAATTTTACAAGGTAAAGAAGCAAAAATGAACTCGTCCGAATCACCCTAAATTTTATTCATTCTTTCATTGATGAAACTGCAATATAGGTAATTATTAAATATTTATAAATTCATTTGATGCACATGTTATTGTGCAATATTAACAAAAGAACCATTCTATTTTCATTTTCAATTATTCACTTGGCAATAAATACTAAAAATAGTATGAAATGCATAATTTTTTAAAAACACTGGGGTGGCCTAATAATTAAGACCGATTGTATATATATATATATATATATATATATAAAATCTAAGGGTTGCGATGAGTAAATTCTCGCTATTTGCCCTTTAAAATTTTGTAAATGAATATTAACAAAAGAACCATTCTATTTTCATTATTATTCACTTGGCAATAAATACTAAAAATAGTATGAAATACATCATTTTTTTAAAAAACACTGGGGTTGCCTAATAATTATGGCCGTCAGTGTACATAAAACAACTAATTAAAATATCTTTGTTAAGATCTTACACTGTATCAATATTATAAACAATATTTCCTTCAAAATATATACACTACCGTATACAATATTTCATAATATTTTTAAGTGGGTAATTCTAAATGAAAATAGAATTGTTCTTTTGTTATTATTACTTTGCAAAATTTTTCAAAGCATAGCAGCAAATATGAACTCGTCCAAATCACCTTAAATTTTCTTCATTCTTTCATTGATGAAGTACAATATAGGTAATTAAATATTTATAAATTCATTAGATGCACATGTTATTGTGCAATAGTGACAAAAACATTCTATTTTCATTTACATTTATTCAGTTGGCAATAAATACTCAGAAATAGTATGAAATACATCATTTCAAACACTGCGGTGGCCTAATAATTATGGCCGGTAGTATATTGGTAGGTTTGTTGGCTCTTTAGGTTAGTTACTTACTTTGTTTGCTCTACTTGTGTATTGAGTGTTTTTTTTTTAGTTTACTCGTCTCTGTTTTTTTTTTCTTTGGGTTAGGTACTTTGATTGAGTGCCCTTTTCCAATTTCTTCTTCATATTTCTTTCTCACGCTGTCATTGTAGTCTTCCTGCAGGGTGAGGTCGTCCTCTAGCGTATCGTATTGCAGCCTTGGTGATGTGCTGGGCTTCTTCAGTCTTCGGAGTTTCACTTTTAGTTTGCAGATGACTGTTACGAGGGATTCACTAAAAGAAGCGATGGTGACCTCAGCGAACAACATAGCCCCAAAGGAAATCAAACGCAGAAGAAAAAACGAGTGGATGACCGAAGAGATCCTCCACATGATGCAAAGGAGACAAAAGATAACGCCAAGACATGGAGCAGAGTACAAGAAACTTCACAGGGAGATAAGGAACAAATGCTGACAAGCCAAAGAGGAATGGCTCAACAACAAATGCGCAGAAGTAGAGAGACTGAGCAGTAACAACAAAGCAGAGATGCATAAAGAGATAAGAGAACTGACAGGACAAAAAACCTGCTCCTCAACAGGATGCATAAAATCCAAGGAAGGAACAATCATATTACAAAAAGAGGAAATACTCCAGCGATGGGAAGAATATATAAAAGATCTTTTTTGCGACAAGAGAGAACAACCGAGAATAATCAAGGAGGTGGATGGACCGGAAATACTGAAATCCGAAGTGGGAACTGCAATGGCCAAAATGAACAGAAACAAAGCAGCTGGTCCAGACGGCATAGTGATAGAGCTGCTGACAGCCTTAGAAGAATATGGCATAGAAAAAATTACCGACATAATAAACGAAATTTATAGCAGCGGAATAATACCAGACGACATATGCAAGTCGATATGTATAGCACTGCCGAAGAAACCTGGTGCAAACGAATGCGAACTACACAGAACTATCAGCTTAATGAGTCACATTACAAAACTGATTTTCAGAATCCTGATGAATAGAGCGAGAAGCAGAATCAGGCCAGAGATAGGACAGGAACAGTGCGGGTTCGTCAAAGACACTGGAACAAAGAACGCCATATTCATGATTAGGATGCTCTCTGAAAGGGCATTACAAATGAAAACTTGTACTTATGCTTATTTGACTACGCGAAAGCATTCGACAAGATACGACACAAAGAATTGATGGAGATGTTCGGCAGCCTCGACATTTTCGGCAAAGACATAAGAATAATCAAGAATCTCTACTGGTAGCAAACGGCCTGCATACGGACAGGGAACGATCTCGGTAGATACACAAAGATAGAAAAAGGCGTAAGACAAGGATGTGTCTTTTCACCGGATTTGTTCAACCTATACAGCGAGAATATTTTGAGGATCCTAGATGACACACCAGGATTTGTTATTGGAGGCCACAACCTGAACAACATAAGGTATGCGGACGATACAGTGCTGATTGCGGACACGGAAAGGGAACTACAAGACCTCATACAGAAAGTAGCAGTGGAGAGTGACAAAAAGGGACTACAAATAAACTTTAACAAAACTGAGTGCATGGTCATCAGCAAAAGATACAACCCAAAATGCCAAATACAGGCGGGAGATACCAGAATCAAGCAAGTACAAAAATTTAAGTACCTAGGAAGTGTTCTAACAGGAGATGGAAAGTGAGACACGGAGATCCGAAGGCGAATTGACATGGCAAAGGACGCGTTCCAGAAGATGAGCAAAATACTAACACACAGGAAAATCTCAATAGAAACAAAGAAATGAGTGCTGGACTGCTACGTGATGTCAGTTCTTCAATACGGCAGCGAATGCTGGACAATATCATCGAAAATGAGGACAAAACTGGAGGCGGCCGGAATGTGGTTCTACAGAAGGATGCTGCGGATATCGTGGACTGAGCATGCAAGCAGTAATGAGCTGTTGGAAAGAATGGCAACCAAAAGGAAATTGATACTGAGCATCAGGAAGAGACAACTGAAGTTCCTGGGACACGCAATGAGGAAGGAGAGCCTGGAGAACCTGATACTGACTGGTCAGATAGAATGAAAGAGAGACAGAGGAAGGCAGCGGATAACATATTTGCAGGGTCTGATCAGGTGGATGACGAAACGGGGGTTGCCAGGAGCAACAGGAGCAAACATACTAAGAGCCACAAAGGATAGGGAGACATGGAGAACCATGATCCCCTACGTCCTGAAGGAACACAGCACATAGAAGAAGACTTTGATTGATGTTCAAGTTCTTAGCTCTTTCTTTTTTTATTACCATTTTTTCCTTCCGCATACATACTCGGAGGGTTTTTCGAAACGAGTATAGCGATAAGTTTACATATATATATATATATATATATATATATATATATATATATATATATATATATATTAATTGTAGTTGTAATACCAATAACAAAAGAACTAATTCTGTCAAGATTATCAATAATTAAACTACAGATGAGATCGTCTTGAAACCCACCGGGAACGAACCCTGAGGGAAAAGAAGGGGAAGAAAAAAAGAAACAAAGTACCTGAACAAAAAGTCAAGCATTCGTGAGAAAGAAAAAAAACCCAAGACGAAAACCTTAAAAATAAACACCTCAATACGAAAGCAGAGAACACAAAGCACCCAAAGCGAAAGTAGAGCAAACAATATATATATATAGTAACATAAATTATAGTAATAATACCAATATTAACAGAACTAATTCTGTCAAGACTAGCAATAATTAAACTACAACTGAGATCGTCTTGAAACCCACCGGGAACGAATCCGGAGGGAATAGAAGGGGAAGAAAAAAAGAAACAAACGAAATACTTGAACAAAAAGTCAAGCATTCGTAAGAAAGAAAAAAAAAACAATACGAAAACCTTAACAATAAAGAGCTCAATACGAAAGCAGAGAACACAAAGCACCCAAAGCAAAAGTAGAGCAAACAAAATCGAAAATCTAAGAGTGAGCCAATAACCTAACACGGTTTCGCTTAACAGCTCGTCAGGGAAAAATTGGCCAGTTTTTCCCCGACGAGCTGTTAAGCGAAACCGTGGTAGATTATTGGCTCACTCTTAGATTTTCGATTTTGTTTGCTCTACTTTTGCTTTGAGTGCTTTGTGTACTCTGCTTTCCCTTAATAGTCGCCTGAAGCAAAAATAGCATGAATCGCTGACAAAAATACAAAAAATTAAATTTTAATTAAAATTTCAAACGTGTTAGAAAGGATATAAAAACTATTTAAAAATAATAACAACAAAATTTGATCTTTCCTTTTAATAATAGCATAAACATTTTGATGATAAAACTTTGTTTTTATTAGGTTTGAGACACTTTAACGTCTTGCTATACTGGTTTTTTTTTGTTTTTGTTTTTTTGCAATTGAGTGGAGGTATCTAAATTCGTAGTTTATTTCTTCTGTTTGACTAAAACCTCCATCTCATAGATGATAAAAATAACAAATCTGATTTTCTCAGCGTTTTTCTATAAAAAAAGGACTTATTTGTTTAATTTGTTTTTCGGTGCGTGGTTGAAAGAAGTATGTGTATTTTGTTCTTTCTTCTAAATTTTCGTTTATATTTTTCAGTTCTCTTAAAGCATCTCGTTGATATTAAAACAAGTAAAGAAACACATTTCTCTCTCAATTATTTATTCGAAATATTATTTTTACGATAAATGTTGATTTTTTAAACAATAAGTTTAAAATAAAAAAAGGGAAAATTTCCGACCTTCCACTCACCTCTTTCCGTATGTGTCCACCATTTTGACGTCTTCCACACCTGTCCGGTATAATGCTTTCTTTCTCCGTCCCTCGCAACACGAGCCAATTAGCTGAACGGTCTAAAACCTTTTGAATCATTCAATGTACCCGCTTCCTCATCCTCCTCCTCAAGGCGCTGAGAAATCTTTATAAAAATTTTTAAAAGGTGTGCAACTAGCTGATATTGCTTCGACTGAAATTTATTCTATTGATCAAATTTACAATTTTGGATTTCTGGAATCACGAAATTTTTGACCATTTTTTTAGTTTCATTAAATCTGCGATACTGGTTTCACTTGAGAGTCAAAAAATAAAGATTCCTGCTGAGAAACTCTTTTCATCTCTATATATAAAAGGCAATGTGTGAGTCTGTGTGTGACTGTTCCCTATGCACGCCTACATTTTTTAAGCTACACGATTCCAACTTTCTAAGGTTACATATCTACAGGGAAGCCAAGTTGACACATACTTTTGAGTTTAAGTTCAGCAATGTTCCCCTTTGCACTTTTTGGCCAATGGAGCCGATTGTTTACATTTGCTCCGTAAAACATCTAAGATCTAAGATGGTTGCGAAATTACGTCTCAGAAATTAAATCACACGTGTCAAACGCGACGAAAAAAAATGAGCTTTTATATTTGATTTTTATTCCGACGTTTTAAAAATTCATTTGGTCAACAAATAATGCGAAAATTTCTTGTATGTGAAAATGTTTCCCCGTAATTTTGAAACAAAAGAAAGTTTTTTTTAAAAAAGTTTTTCAAACAAAACAAAATATGTAAAAAAAAGTGCCAATGGTTAACTTAATTATTTAAGACTTTTTTTTTTTTCAGATTTAATATTTCCTATTTAAGAAAATTTTAAAAACATAAAGCTTTTTTTCGCTAAATATTTCATGCAGGAAATCAACTGTCTGTAATTCGTGTGGCATTAATATAACTTTTTCCTCTGAAATTATATGTCTACATTTTTAAATATTCTTCGAAAGTTTCTGAACTGAGCGTGTAATAGGTTTTATATTTCTAATTACAGTAAAACAAATTAAAAAACATTTATTTTTATGTTAAATTTATTTAGTCAACAAAAAATGTGAATATTTACCCCCGTAATTTTGAAGCAAAAACAAACGCAATTTTGTTTACAATGTCACACAAAACATCAAATCACGTTTACGCAAAACAAAAGAAAATAGATTTTTTTCTCTTATTACTAAAATGTTCTGAGTTGCACAGGCAACGCCGGGCTATGATGCTAGTACTCTATATAAAACTATTACTGTTCATAATGCACTATATAAACCCTACATCAACTAAAATATTCTATATTTTAGCGTATAGTGAACTTCGATTAAAAATTAAATATTTTAATATCCTTTCAAAAAATTAAACAATGCTGTTCAATTTACCGCAAAGATCTCAAACATTTTTGACAAATAACTTAATGTTTAAAGTATACTTAAATTTTGCGCCCGAATATTTAAATTTGTAAAATTCAGTAGGATTTAGATGGGGTATTTTATTATATGACATAGCTCGGATTTTATTAAATAATTTCATAGAATTAAAATATATTTTTAAAAACACATGAAGCAAAAGACTGGACAAAATTAAAATTGTTTGTAATGGCATACTTTTAGATTAGATTACAACTAGCAATATAGCCCGGCGTTGGTCGGGTATAATGAAAGCTTTAAAACTAATCCATGGTCCTGGAGCTCAGACTCAGCCTAAAGAATATTTGAAATAATAAATAATAATAATTGCGACAATTTACTATTCGCATCTAATAAAATGATTGCGTCAATTTACCAATCGCATATATATATATATATATATATATATATATATATATATATATATATATATACTGCTATACTGCTAGTATACATATATATATATATATATATATATATATATATATATACTAGCAGTATAGCCCGGCGTTGCTCGGGTGTAATGAAAGCTTTAAAACTAATCCATAGTCCTGGAGCTCAAACTCTTTGGACGTTGGCACGAAAGACTAAAAAGCAATAGTTGTTTCCAGTTAAAGCGAAACCGTAGACTGAAAGAAAAATGAATGGATGTAAGTCAAATTTTTATTTCCTGGTATCAATATCAAATAAGTTCTTTTCGTAGAAAACTGAATTTTGAAGGCTAAATAAGACCTCTGAGTAAATGGTATCATGGCTGAGACTAAGAACTACAATTGTACCTACTTAGAGCCAAACCCGAAGCAAAAACTAAAATAAAAGGGTTGAAAAGAATGCAGATGTACAGGCAAATAAACAGACACACACACAAACATATTGCCTTATATATATATATATATATATATATATTATGGATTTTCTGCACTATTGTAAGAACTGCAACCATGAAACTTCTGAATATCGTTTCTTATGTCTTTTTCTATGAGTGTATCAAATTTAATTAAGATCGGACCATTCCTTCTATAACCCGATTTTTTCGATTATAGATTTTCGATATTTATCGGAAGTACCTCGACACAAAACCTAGCTAAGAACACTCGCAGACTCTTATAGTGCAATTGTGTAAATTTTCAAGAAAATCGGTTCAGCCGTTTCGGAGTCTATAGGTAACGGATACACACACACATACACACACACAGACAAAGTTTCATTTATAAATAAGTTTAGATATATTTTCTTTGCGAATAAAACAGTATTTTACCCACATTTAGTTAAATTTAAAAATGTAATGTTTTAATAAAATTAATTTTGAGAGATGTTTCACGTGTAAGAAATACTACGAAATTATTTAATTTTAAAATTTGAATTATTTTTCCATTGACATGAAGTAAAGTGTTTGTATTGAATCCAATGTCAGGACTACAACTAGAAATGTTGGTTCACTGTGTCGTGTTACTTACCAAAGTTTACCTTACAAATTTAGAAGTCTACCATCTATTGTTTTGAATATTGCTACCACGTCTGGTATGGTGCTCCTGTTATATATTTAGGGATTCTAAAGAAAATACAAACAGCTGGAAAGTGTGAAGCAAGAGATGACTAGATTAAACATAAATATTTTAGGATGTGCGTTGTGGTGCAGTGGATATCGGCTCGGAACGAGAGATCGGGGAGCCGAGTTCGAATTCCAGTTGAATTAATTGCATTCACTTACGCGCAAATACCCTTGGGAAAGGTATTAGTCCGTCTCTTCCTTCTAGTTATGGGTTAAATAACAGGACAGATTGGGTTCTATAGCCTTGGTCGGCAACCAGTCTACCGCAGAAAGCAATGGCAACCTACTGCGGGATAACCTTCTCCCCAGTCAGTCATGTCTCTTTCGAGACATGATCGCCCAAGCGTGTTTCACGTATGGCACTTAACTGACTGACTGAAACGAGATCACCAAACAATGGAGACTTCATCAGTGACAACCACAGAATTATATAAGCAGAAACTGAAAACAATGAAAAATGCGTTGTCGTTATACTGGATAAAACACAAGGAATTGTGTTATGAGATACTGCCAGATATCTGAAAGAATTCTAGTAATTGAATTGAAAGGGAGGTCTCTCTGTATATTAGTAATAATGGTATATGCACCGACAACACAAAGTACAGAAGAAGAAACAAAATCCTTCTGCTTCATGCTCGATTATGCCAAGGCACAGTGCAAATCACAAAAGTCAGAATTATCATGGTAGATCTGAATGCCAAACCTGGCTGAGGAGAAAGTGAAACGGTCGGCAAATTCAGACTAAAACACCGCAAGGGGAGAAATGGCTCCAATGGTGCACAGCGAATGACCAGATAATGACCGACACCTGGTTCCACGAGCACCAAAGAAGGACATGGAGAAGTCCAGGAGGAGAAATTAAGAACAATATTGACTATGTTACAACCAGAAACGCAGTCCTTCACCGAAAAGCCTACCCAGGTGCTGACTGCGGGAGTGACTACCTAGGAGTTGTACACAGCCATAAGACCGCAGTAAATTAGACTCGTGAATGACATTATGAGAACAAAATACGAAGGAAGAGAGAGATGAGGTTCCTGAGACATGTAATGAGGAAAGAAGGCCTGGAGAATTTAATACTCACTGGACGGATAGAAGGAAAGAGAGGCAGGGGAAAGCAGCACGAGGCATATTTGATAGGCCTGAGCAAATGGATGAGGGGTTTGGGAGAGATACCAAGAGGAAAAATATTGCGAGCGACAAGAGACAGAACCAAGTGTAAGTCCATGATCGCCTACGTCCTGAAGGGACATAGCACAAGAAGAAGAAGAAGAAGAAGAAGAAATGAAATACAAAGAAAAATCTGCAATGTTATTAATCCTGACCTGGCATCTCGGCTTCAGTCTCTTTCTTCCTGCCGTCAGGCAGCTTAGGCTTTTTTTTTAATGCTTACTTATAGTGAGAAGGTTGATTTAGTCAGATTTTAATGATTTTTTTTTTGTTTTTATTCTTTCTTATTTAAAAGAAAATGATGATATATTCTAGTTTGTATTCAAGAATGTTTTCCTGGGAATAATTTTTTTCCTTCAAAAATGTGTTATGGTAATTTTTTTTTCCCTTCAAAAAAGTATTGTTGGTCATATTTTTCTTTCAAAAATGTATATTTTTCTATAAAAGTCTAGTTTTATGTATATATTTCTATAAAAGTGGAAACTTTCATAGTGTTTTGAGCCCAGTTTGGGCGTTAACTATTTGCCTATAGCTGGGATCCTAACAGCTGCTACCACTCCGGGTAAGGGTGGACCTGGGAACAACAGCAATTAAGAGATGGTTCCATGCTCCTCGCAACCTTCTCAATCAGAAGCCTGGCTGCCGGATGCAATTTACCGTCTTCCCAAGAGTTATTTTATAGTTGAAACGACTAGATGTCACCGTAAGTTCTCTCGTACTTCTTGCTTGTGGAACTCTCTTCCGACTCTTTGCTTCTAATCCAACGTTGATCTTCAAAAATTTAAATGCAATAACAAGTGTTATCTTTTGTACTCTTAATTCCTGTTCTTTTATTGTCCTCTTTCCTTAATAACGTTTTCCATTTTCTCATAATCTCTCAAATTAAACCCTTTTGCCTTGCTTGGAGTGAAATAAGTAAAAACCAAAAACAAAATTTGAAGTACGATATATTTGATTCTACTTGCCAATGTTCAATAAAGCAAGATTATATAAATGGTCAAAACAAAATATATATGGGATCAACCAAAGATACATTTAAGACCAGATGGTTCAATCACAAATCTACATTTAAACTAGAAGACTTAAAAAGTTGTACAAAATTAGCAAGCCATGTGTGGAAATTGAAATTAAAATACGGAAAAAACCCAGACATAGCATGGAGTATAGTGAAAGCAGCCAAGCTTCATTACGGTGGCAAAATATGTAGACTGTGCCAGGAAGAAAAGTGTGTTATTATGTTATTCCCAAGCAAAAATTAATGACTGAATGAAAGAACAGAAATTATGACTAAGTGTAACCATATCATAAAATACCTTATAACGTTATAATTTCTTTGAATTTTTGAAAATTGCGCGTGCATAAAAATCCTCCGTTACATGAGCGTTCTTTAAAAAATCGGTAAAATCAGTTATTGCAAATCGCCTGAAGACACCACATGGTAGAAACCTAGGTCACGTAATAACTCGTTTACAAATGGAAAAAAATATTCAAGAGTTCTCCAATATAATTGTATTGAACACTTTTTAATACAACTGTGTACAGTTCTAATTTTATTATGACCAGAAACTAAGTAACTAAATAATTAATATGCTCTTGTCTCACAACTGAGCACTTTTATCACCAGCATATTTTAACGATATACAGGTCTTACCGAAAGCACACAAAAAAAACAATGCAAGAATTCAAAATATCACATTCACTGAAAAGTATACCAGTACCAAAATAATACATGCTGTATTTATTACAAAAAATTGAACAGTTTCTTACCAGGACCAGATGGAAAGCATGATTCTTCCTAAAAAAAAAAATACTCAGAAGTAAAAAAAGACGTGAGTAATTTCAATTGCAATTTGAAAAGTAGGAGCTATTCCCCTGCAATCAAAGAATTAATTAAATTTGAAAAAAATATGATTTCCATATTAGACCAAATTCACAGTTAGATCAACCAAATGCAGACAATTCTACTCCTTCAGCATTTTTCTCGCACTTCCCACCTGTGGAACTCGCTTCCATATTCTTGCTTTCCTGACGGCTACAACCTCCAGGAATTTAAATGCAAGGTCATTACTCATCTCTTAACTACTTGACCCTGGTTCTTTCTACACCGCCATGTATATCCTTTCCTTTCTCTCCACCTTTGCAACTGTCATCACACCTGTATTCCCATCCTTCTCTTGCTCCTTTCTAACTAGTTGGTCTTTCTCTTCACTCTCCTCTAATCTTTTTACTCTTATGTAGCCCTCTGCACCTTGCTCGGGGTGATACGATTAATATATATATATATATATATATATTTTAAATAAAACCAAAAAATAATTTGGAGTAGATAGACTAAACTTAGGAGTAGATAGACAAAACTTTGGAGTAGATAGACTAAACTATCGCCCGGTTCACACTCCACCCATGTCTATTGAACAGGTGAAGAGGCTCATCCCTTGTTTCCTGTTTAGGATGTGGTTTCCGGTTTTCTCTTTTCCAATCTTTTCACTCACATAGCCCCCTGCGCATCAGTGGCGTTTTCGCCTTGCTTGGGGTGATATGATTAAAAAAAAAAAAAAAAAGACAACCACGGATTATACAAAGATGACGGATTAATGATAACACCAGACAACAAAGGGGGGGAAAAAAGTAAGAAAAGCACTTTACAAACTTTTCAAACAACTAGGCTTTGAGATTATAGTCGAAACAAATTAGTTCAATATTTACATGTAGAATTAAATTTGCAAATTAGCAATGTCTCTCCATATATGAAAGTAAACACAAATTTAAAATACATAAACACAAGATTTAACCATCCCAAAAGCATAATCAAGCACATTCACAAAGGAATAGAGCACAGGCTATCAAAAGATTTGTTAAACAAAACAATATTTGATGAAAAAGAAAAGAAATTATGAAGATGAATCTGGCCAGAAAAAACATTTTACAACGCAATCTCCAACCAAACAGATAAATAAAAAACAATGATAGAAAACGAAACATTATCTGGTTCAACCCACCATTTAACTTATAAATAATAAAAAAATAGGACATTTTTTAAACCGATCGATAAGCACTTCCTACAAAGCTTAGAACTAAACAAAATTTTCAGTAGGAATAACAAACAAACTATGTTATAGCTTTACTAATAATTTAAAAAATTTCATAAAGAAACAAAATGCCAGAAACTTAAATAGCATTGTACAGAAGTTTAGCAGTACATGAACATTAGCAACACAATGTATGAATATTAGCAATAAAGAATGTATGGACGTTAGCAATATAGCATTGATAGACATTAGCAATACAGAATATATTGAGATTAGCAAGATAGAGCAGTGCTTCTCAAACTATCTGATGTGGCGGACCGGTAGTTTTTTTTTCAATGTGCCTGGGACCGGCAAGGAAAGTAAGAGGTGGGGAGACTGTGAACTGCCGGAATTTTTTTTTTTTTTAGATATCTACTATTTCAGGGACATTTTGAGGCTATCTGTAATAAACATGAGGACATGATATCTTGTTCATTCTAAGGGCCAGTCATCATCGACGTAACAAGTCTTCTCAGTGTGCCATTGACAGGTACCATATTTGTGCTATATTAATTATGGCCACTGGTTTCGAGGGTATATATTTTTACAAATCCAGAAAAAATATTTAAAGTTAATATCAATAATTCGTAAGTAATTTGAATTTAATAAAAGGCATTAATCTTCTAAAAAAATAGTCAAACAGTAAAACAAAATATTAATTTTGATTAATTTAATGGATATATATATTTTATTTAATTTAATGGATATATATATTTAATTTAATTTAATGGATATATATATATTAAATGGATATATCAGGGATATATGAATGGAACAAAGTCTGATACGTATTCAGTTCACTGTTTTGCTGTTCATTATATCGCATTCGTTAGTTGGATAGCAATAACTTTTAACATGAGTGAGTAAATGAACAATGTAGCCATAATATTATAAGACTAAAATGAAAATGTAAAAAAAAAAACAAAAAACGAAAACGAGTCTGATATCTTTGGCAGTCTCTCGTGGCATAGAGTATTACTATCATTTCTTTCTTTTCTGGAAAATCTCCGCGTACCTGGCAGAGGATGTGCGTTGTGGTACAGTGGATATCGGCTCGGAACGAGAAATTGGGGAGCCGAGTTCGAATTCCAGCTGAATTCATTGCATTCACTTACGCGCAAATACACTTGGGAAAGGTATTAATCCGTCTCTTCCCACCAATTAAATAACAGGACAGATTGGGTTCTATAGCCTTGGTCGGCAACCAGTCTACCGCAGAAAGCAATGGCAACCTACTGCGGGATAATCTTCTGCCCAGTCAGTCATGTCTCTTTCGAGACATGATCGCCCAAGCGTGTATCACGTATTGCACTTAAGTGACTGACCAGCAGACGATGGCTCGCGTACCGTCGCCGGTACGCGTAGCACACCTTGAGTAGCACTGATATAGAGAACATGGATGTTAGCAATGTGGAATATATGAACCGTGGCCATACAGAATGCATTGACATTAGCAATATGCATGGACGTTAGAAAGACCGAATAGATGGACGTTAGCAATAGAGAATGTATGGACACTAACAGTACACAATGTAGGAACCATAGCCAGGTCGTATGGGTTATGCGAGATACGAACCGGAGATGGCAGAAGGAAGCAGGTGTAAACGTTTAAATATCTGGGATGTGTTATAACTGATGTTAATGTTTCACCGAAATTCAAAGATGTCATCAATTCAGAATCGACGGAAAGAGGTCACAGTTACTACGCTTACCCACTCTACCCATAGTAGTAGCAGCTCGCAGACCAATCCTCTCATGCCACTATACCCTCATGTGACCAAGAACCACACCACCACCATTTTATCACCGTCTACGGCCATCCGCCACGTTAAAAATGGACTTGTCTCTTTGGTTTAATTTTCTTTGTTTAATTCAACTTTGTTAATAACTTAAATGTTCTATGTTCACTATAAGTTAAATGTTCATTCTTTGATAATGGCTTATGTAAGCCGAAAGCTCAGACCCGATAAAAAAATCAACAATTACTGCGATTTCTTGTCGTCTTTTAACGATAGCACCATCAAGCTTATCAGATTATACGAAAGGATCATACACAAAATAAATAGACAAAACTTGTCTATATTATTCAACGAAACCTGTATTAATGAAAAAATGCTGCCAAAATACACACAATTTAGAATGTATAGACGTTAGCAATGTAGAATGTTTTGAGATTAACCAGGAACATTTGGGTTATGCGAGCGAGTCAGAATGAAGCAAGCACAGTAATCTGTCTGGGAAGTGTTGCAGAAGACGATGGAAACTGACACTGAAGACACATTGGAATAGTGAAATATGCCTTTCAAAAGCTAAACAATGTAATAAGAAACAGAAAAATCTTCTTAGAAATAAATAGAAGGGCGGTGAACGGTTATGTGTCTACGGGTATATCGTTTTGAATACACCAGTTCTCGTCCGATCGCCGAAGTTAAGCAACATCGAGCCTGATCAGTACTTAGATGGGTGATCTTTTGGGAATACCAGGTGCTGTGAACGTAGGGACCAAGAATGGTCCACCGGTTCTCCAGGTTTGGGGGTTGGGGCAGAGCTAACAACCCTGCCCCATAAAAAGACAGTTTGTTACGGAAACTGTAACGAAAAGTTGCTGCCCTACACACCACTATGTGTAAAAGGGTGAGATGATGAAGATGTATAATACGAAATCATTAACAAGGAATGTAATTGCAAAGACAAAAATAAATGCCCACTCGAAGGACTTTGGAACACAAAAGAAGTCATTTATAAAGCAAAAGTACTTGATTTAACACGTCAATACAAAATATGTTTAGGATCAATCAAAGATACATTTAAGACCAGATGGTTCAATCACAGACCTTCATTTAAACTAGAAAACATAAAAAACTGAACAAAATTGGCTAGCTACGTGAGGAAACTGAAATTAAAATATGGAAAAACCCAGACATAACGTGGAGAATAGTTGAAAATAGCCAAGCCTTACAAGGGTGGCAAAATATGTAGACAGTGCCAGAAAGAAAAGTTAGCTATTATGCTATTCCCAAACAAAAATGAATTACTGAAAGAACAGAAATTATGGATAAGTGTAACCATACCATAAAATACGTATTAGGGTCATACAACCATGGATGAAACGTTATAAATTCTTCGAATCTTTGAAAATTGCACGTTCATAAAAATTCCCCGTTACGTGAGCGTTCTTAAAAAAGGTAAAATATGTTATTATAAATAGCCTGAAGTCACCACATGGTAAAAAGCAGGTTGCGTAATAACTCATTTACAAATGGATATATATATATATATATATATATATATATATATATATATATATATATATTTCATTTACAAATGGAATATATATATATATATATATATATATATATATATATATATATTCTTTCTATATATATACTCTTAATATTATATATACATATATGTAATATATTAAGTGTATATATATGTATAGTCATCGGCAGACAGATCTGCTTCGCTGTATCACAGCTCATCAGTACGGTTAGACTCCGATTGCTTTTTAACCCAGGATTGAAATCCGACCGAATTGCGTCAGTCGGCGATTCTACCTCTGGGCTAAGTGCGTTCGGTAGAAAAAGGCAGACTTCTTAGCGTGTATATTATCATTATACGCGCCTAATAGCCAGTGTGCTCTAATTCATTTTACTCAATGAGCGATGCGTACATGCCAGAGTAACTACTGTTTTCCAAAGTTTACCATTCTTCCAGAGTGCTCAATATATATATATATATATATATATATATATATATATATATATATACTTTTTATATATATACACTTAATATTATACATACATATATATAATACATTAAGTATATATATATATATATATATATATACATATTGAAAAAAGAAATAGGGGTTGTTCCACTGAGAGAAATTGATATAGGTAAGAAAAGTGTGAGAAATTCTGAACGTTTTGTTTAAAGTGTAGATTTATTGTTATTATTATTATTATTATTATTATTGGTATCATTTATTTTTGGATGATACATTAAATGTCTATAGTTATATTTGTATAGCTACACGTGTTTCGAGTTCAAAGTTGACTCACTTCAGTCGAATAAATCTCTGATTTTACATATCGAGAACCGTTTGTTTTTTCTGACGGCTGAAGATACCGTGAATATATAGATAAGTTGTCGGTGAACGTGTCATAATACATAAGCTTTATATGCGTGCGTGTTCGTTTGTTGGGTATTTTTACACTGGTTTATTAAATTTTCTCAGTTTTGAGAATCGCTCCCTTTTTATTAGCTATAATTTTTTTCACACTGATTTGCAAAATTTGCTAAGAGAGTCAATTTTAGACTCGAAGCACGTGTAGTGACACAAATATAATAATGGACACTTAATATATTATGCAAAAGATGAATAATATTATTAATAATAATAGCAATAAATCTACACTTTAAACAAATCGTTCACAACTTTTCACACTTTTTCACACACACACACACACACACACACACACACACACACACGCACACACATATATATAATTTTAAATCAGAAACTAAATGATTAAAATAAAATTCTGCTTTCAGAGTCTGTAATATCATTAAGGTAGCATTTTATTTAAGATTTTATTCATACTTATTTAAAGGTTTTGGAAATTGTATAATTTCAGTTTTACTTTTATTTAATTATACTTTATTTTTATTTTATTTATAATTTTAATTTAAAAATATTCGTTTAAATTGACTTATTTATAATTCTATTTAACTGACATTTTAATATTATGTTTAAGTTTTCTTTTTAAATTTTGCATATTTTAATTTCATTTTATTTTTAATTATTTTACATTTTTATATTGTTTAATTCATACTGTCTTAGATTTTACTTTGGACTAACTTTTAATATAATTTATTTTTATTTTACTTTATTTCTAATTTTAATTTCAAAAACTTTTTTAATTTTACTTTATTTTTCATTTCTATTTTTTATTTTAACCTTTTATTCTTATTTTATTAGTTTAATTTTATTTCATTTTTCAATTTTACTTTATTTAAAATCATTCTAAGTTTACTTTTTAATTTATATCATGATTTTTTTTATTTCTAATTTAATTTTAATTTTTTTTAATTTTTCAATTTTACTTTATTTAAAATCATTCAAAGTTTACTTTTTAATTTATATCATGAATTTTTTTATTTCTAATTTAATTTTTATTTTTTTTTTAATTTTTCAATTCTACTTCATCTTTTGTCTTAATCTTTTTTTATTTTAAAATTTAGTTCTATTTTATAATTTTACTTTATTTTAATTTTATTTCACTTTTAAAACTTTTTACATTTTTAAAATTTTTCATTACTTATATTTTTTACATTTAATCTTTGTGTCAAAAATTTAGGTGTTTATTTTTTTAAAAAAGTCAATTTAATTTGTTTTTTCTTTATTTGTTTCTTATCCGTTATGGGGGGGGGATATGCATCCGTTTATAAACAAAATTCCCTCTTTTGTTATTTTCTTGCCTTTTTAAAATTTTCTTACAGCCTAATTAACAAAAAAGAAAAAAAAACAACTGATTTTGACATAGGGACAAAATCGCTAAGTCGCACTAAGTGAACTTCTCTCATTTTGCCCGTAGCTTCTTCTATAGTAATCAACAACTGTACATAGTGCGTTTTAGCAGCAGCAGTAATAGTCGAAATAAGAAGAAGCAAATAATGTACAGTGGTAATAGCAGAAATAATAGCAACGGCGAGCGGGAGTGTGGTTTTTGGTTGGAACAGCCTAGGCCGCCTTCGTTGGCCCACTCAGCAAAGTGAAAACTCGCACCTTGTTTCATTTCTTGAACATTTCTTGGACCTACCTACCGTTTCACGTCGTGTCTGTCGATAAATCTTACGAAAAACGATGGTAAGTAAAGAGAAAAGAAAGAAAACACGTTAATTTACATCGAGAATACTGAGAAAACATTATTTTTCCACAGAGGAGAGCTTTCAAAATATATGTTTTAAAAACTTGTCTTTTTCATCTAACTCCATTTTCGTGTGTGTGTGTGTGTGTGTGTGTGTGTGTGTGTGTGTGTGTGTGTGTGCGTGTGCGTGTGTGTCTTGTCAACGTATAAATGATGGTTAGTGTTTCAGAAAATAGATATATTTAATACCTACGTGCTATTGTATATATATATATATATGTGTGTGTGTGTGTGTGTGTGTGTGTGTGTGTGTGTGTGTGTGTGCCTGTGTATATGTGTGTGTGTTTCTTTGCGTGTGTATTGGTGATTTTTCTTTCTATATCTAAATATTTCTGGTTGTAAATGATTTATATATATATATATATATATTTTTATATATATATTTTTTTTTATATATATATATTTTTTTTTTTCCAGTTGGATTTCTTTCGTTCTTCAAGTATATCTTTATTGCTCTGCATATTTGCCTTGTCCTGTGGGAAATTGTCATTAGTTGAGGTAAGTGATCTTTGTTTTTTAGGGTTTTTTTTAGTGTGTGTGTGTGTGTGTGTGTGTGTGTGTGTGTGTGTGTGTGTGTGTGTGTGTGTGTGCGCGCACGCGCCTGTGCATCCGAACAGTTAACTACCCGGTATAAAATACAGAACTGTTGCTTACAAATTGATCAGTATGTGACGATAAGGAAAAGAATATTGTTTCTTTAGTTTATAACTGGGGTACAGCGTTGGGGGAAATACACCTCTTTTCCCTTTAAGTTGTTTCATGTTTCGACAAGTTTGTTGTTTGTGTATTTTTTTTCCCCCTGCTTTTCCTTGTTTGTTTTTGCAATACTTGGGCATTTCTCCAAAAATGATCTTGTAAAATCAGACACTGGAGGTGATAATTTATATATACAGAAGTGAAAAAATAACTCTAAGATGAAAAGATAATATTTTAATATTTCTTTCAAAAAATATTTCTTTTAAGAAAAGCAAAGGATAGATTTTTCCCGATAGATAATGAAATGAAGAAACATTCAAATTTCAAATCAGTTCATCGTTTTTATTATTTTCAATAATTTTAAAAAGTAATTCTATATAAGTTATCAAAAGGATATTTAATTAATGTTTTGAGAAAAAAAATGTTTTTTTACGAAACGCTTCTTTAGTTGTTTGATTTGATTTTTGCTATTTTCTCATCTTTATTTTCTTTTTCTTATTTTTTTGCTTGCTTATTCAAACAGCATTTCGGCTTGAGAAGTTTGCATAGCTTATTTCTACTCTTGTCGATTTTTCTCTAAACACACGTGTTTCATAACAAGTGAAAAATACAAATTCGGTTTGGTCTGCTTTAAGTTTTTGCTTTTTAGTTTTTTATTATCACTTTGATTATGAGGGTCATCTAGAATTTTTTTTTCGGTTCAAAGTTGAGGGTCATCTAGAATTTCTTTTTTCGGTTCAAAGTTATTATGAGGGTCATCTAGAATTTTTTTTTTTTCGGTTCAAAGTTATTATGAGGGTCATCTAGATTTTTTTTTTTTTTGTAAAACTGTTTTTGTTTTTTTGTTTTCATCTTAACCGATATTTGTGAAATGGAGTTAAGTTTTAAGAAAAGGATATTATACCCTTCGTTTAAAGATTGTAAACTATATACACTTAAATAATTGCTCTATATAAGAAAGAAAATAGACTTAATTTTTCTTACAAAAATGAAGGAACAATTTATTTGAATAAACTGCAAACATTAAATCAGTGTTTGAAACAATGCACAGGTGTATTTGTCATTTTTGTTTATCGAGATTAAAATGTTAAAATCTTACCTTTTTTTGAGGGAGATATAAGGCAAAGAAATTTCATTCTCGAGATGATTATACAGTCAGTTAAGTGCCATACATGATACACGCTTGGATGATCATGTCTCGAAAGAGACATGACTGACTGGGCAGAAGATTATCCCGCAGTAGGTTGCCATTGCATTCTGCGGTAGACTGGTTGCCGACCAAGGCTATAGAACCCAATCTGTCCTTTTATTTAACCCATAAATGGAAGGAATAAACGGATTTATTATAATACCAAGGGTATTTGCGCGTAAGTGAATGCAATGAATTCGGCTGGAATTCGAACTCGGCTCCCCGATTTCTCGTTCGGAGTCGATATCCAGTGCACCACCACGCACATCCAGATGATTGTTACCCAGCGGAAATAGAGAAAAGTCTACGACACTTTTCGGTTTAAAAATACAACCAAAATCAACTAATACCGCGTTGTAAATAATCTTAAAACAACTTTTTAGTGGAATGTCGGCTTTATATTTGTGAATGAATTGGTTGAAAACTGTAAAAGGTTAATGCGAGTTTTGGCAGAGACACGTGTTTGTGAATCAACAGACGTTTTTATTTTATAGACGTAAATAACATCTTTCCTGCGAATGCTCGCCGTGTACACAGACAAAATTTACTTAGTAGTATATTTCAAGCAATACTTGCTGTCACACATGTAAATTCCGTTCCACAACGAGTATTTACCTACAAACATAATCTCCTTTCTGACAGTTCTCTTAAGCCAGTCTTTCCTCGTCTATCATATAGAGCAAATATAAAAGCGTTAAGAAAAATAGGCAGTTTATTGCGTAAAAGCTACGGATTTACTGATCGGATTTTATTTGGAATTTGGGGATATCTATTTCTGACCATGCAGTGTTGATGTCTGTCTGTCTGTCTGTCTATCTATCTATCTATCTATCTATCTATGTTTCTATCTCAGTCTGTTCGTATCTATCTATCTATCTATCTATCTATCTATCTATCTATCTATCACAGTCTGTTCTATCTATCGCAGTCTGTTCTATCTATCTATCTATCTATCTATCTATCTATCTATCTCAGTTTGTTCCTATCTATCTATCTATCTATCTATCTATCTATCTATCTATCTATGTTTCTATCGCAGTCTGTTCGTATCTATCTATCTATCTATCTATCTATCTATCTATCTATCTATATATATATATATATATATATATCAGTGTGTTCATATCTATCTGTCTGTCTGTCTGTCTGCCTGTCTTTTCATATCTTTTCTGGCTATGTTCATATCTATCTTTATATATTTATGAAGGGATATCTGTCTATGTATCTGTGTATCGATATATCTGTCTACCTACTTATCTGCCTGTTTTTTTTTCATATTTATGTAAGTGTATTCATATCTGTTTATTTATCTCTCTATTCATCTGTTTTTTCATTTTTATCTAGGAATACATTCATATGTCGTTAAAAAAACAACTAAGAAATTTTTTATTTTTCCAATATTCTTTTGCACGTTTCTTTTTTTGCTCGAGATAAGGAATGTAAAAATGTTCCATAATTTTCAACTTTCCAAGCGCTTTCAGCCATTTTACTGGCCATTCTCAAGGATCTGATGTAATTGATGTTATTTTTTCTTCCTGTTTTGATTGTAACGTAATTTATTTTGGGTTTTTTAAAATAGAAGCAATCTTTGAAAAAACTATCACGCGCCGTGCCCTTATATCCATAAAATACGATATATATATATATATATATATATATAGATAGATAGATAGATAGATAGATAGACACACAACACACACACACACACATATATATATATATATATACATATATATATATTGGGGTAAAATAGTGCTTAATTAAAAAGTTATGGGCTTATTTAAGATTTTGAATATATAAATCGGTACACTACTAAACTAACCCGTTTTTATTTATCTTTCTGTCCATCTGTCTGTCTATCTATCTATGTTTCTATCTCAGTCTGTTCGTATCTATCTATCTATCTATCTATCTATCTATCTATCTATCTGTCTGTCTGTCTATCTATCTATCTATCTATCTATCTATCTATCTATCTATCTATCTCAGTCTGTTCGTATCTATCTATCTATCTATCTATCTATCTATCTATCTATCTATCCATCTAAGTCTGTTCGTATCTATCTATCTATCTATCTATCTATCTATCTCAGTCTGTTCGTATCTATCTATCTATCTATCTATCTATCTATCTATCTATCTATCTATCTCAGTCTGTGCGTATCTATCTATCTATCTATCTATCTATCTATTTTTCTCAGTCTATCTATCTATCTATCTATCTATCTATCTATCTATCTATCTCAGCCTGTTCGTATCTTTCTATTTTTTATGGGTCAATCTTATATCAGTTCTCTCTGCTTATTCATGAAAAAAAAAAAACAACTTTTTCTTATCTATTTCATAATTATTATTATTATTATTATTATTATTATTATTATTGAACCGGGCGTGAGAAAATAATGCTTATTTAGGCGCGATTTCTGCGGCTCTGTTCATGCATATTGATAAATGAAATCCTTGAAACTCTATTCTTATCGACACCTGATCTCATCCGAACCCACATCTAAGAAAGAAAAAACATTAAAGAAAAATTGACCTCAGCCCAAGTCATGCTAGATGCATGTGCTTGCAGAAAATCGGCCACATATTTCTTTCTATCAAGTGAGAAATTAGCACAATTAGTGGTTGAGGTAGTTGTGTATTCTTATATATTGGCGCTAATGGTCAGTGGGCTAATAGCTTAAATGTCAGTATTCCACGTGATAGCTTTTTTAATGCAGAAAGGCTGGCAAGTCGACAAAAAAGCTTATCACTACTTTGGCTGTATGGCGCAATACAGTCTTTTTTTAATTATATGGTTTCTGTCTCTATTAGAACAATTTGATCGCTCCCCAGAAAAAAAACATAGGGTAATAAAGATCATTCAAACCATGTATTTTCTATGTAGTCTTGGCTAGGCTCAAGGAGAAACGTGTTGCATTTTAATGGAATCATTTAGAAAATTTGCTAATAAATAAGTACGCTTTCTTGTAGGCATTTAATGGACCCATAATACACAAAGATAAAAAAATAGTGACTCAGAGAAATCTACCTACCTAATGTGAATATGCGTTATGGTGAAGTGGATATCGGCTCGGAACGAGAAATCATAGAGCCGAGTTCGAATTCCAGTTAAATTCGTTGCATTCACTTTCGCTCCAATACACTTGGGAAAAGTGTTAATCTCTCTCTTCCCTCCAGTTATGGGTTAAATAACAGGACAGATTGTGTTCTAACAATTCTCTTTTAGTTATGGGCTAATTAGCAAGTCAGATTAAGTTTTATAGCTTTGCTTGGCATAGAAAGCAATGGCAACCTACTGCGGGAAAATCCAGTCATGGATTGATAAAGACATGATCGCCCAAGCGTGTATCACTTATAGACCTTAATTTACTGACTGGATATGAATAAAAATGACGGACTTCCCTAACCTATTTTTCTTGACAGTAATTTATTTGAATGCTTCCACTTGAAACAAAGAACGGCTTTTGTCTTAATGTCTATGTCTTCATAGAAGAATTGACGGTAACTTTATTGAATCACAAAAGTAGTGGAGTCGTGGGAAGTAACAAATTGCCAACGGATATTTCCCTATTTGGTCTGAAGTGGTGTACGCTTATTGTTTCCTATATGAAGGGTATTGGAATGGGATCTCCATACATGACTGCTTCAGTTTCGACTGTGCGGGCTTTGAAATACGATATCTTGCAGCAGGAATAGGTCCCTTTCTATTTAACACTGCTGGCCAAATGTATCAATTTCTAATCATGAGAACAGGATTCCGTCTTGATGAGTTGGCAATGGAGCAAATGGCTGCAACAGTGTGGTTGCCAATGGCTGCAATCCTTCTTCTATGTGCTCTGTCCTTCCAGGACGTAGGCGATCATCTCCCTATCCTTGGTGGCTCTTAGCACGCTTTCTACTGTTACACTACGCAACACTCGTTCCGTCATCCACCTGATCAGGCCTTTCAAATATGTTATCCGCTGCTTTCCTCTGTCTCAATACTAATTTCCTTTTCGTTTCAATCCTTTCCAAAACTTCATCATTGTTTACATGCTCGATCCATGATATTCGCAGCATCCTTCTGTAGAACCACATTTCAGTTGCTCCTAGTTTTTCCTTCATCTTTGAAATATTGTCCAGCATTCACTGCCATATTGAAGAACTGACATCACACAACAATCCAGTACTCTCCTTTTTGTTTCTAGCGAAGTTGTCTTGTTTCTTAATGCTTTACTCAACTTCTGGAATACTTATTTCGTCATACCAATTCATTTTCAGAACTCGCACTTTCCGTCTTCTGGTAGAACACTTTCCAGGTATTTAAATTTCTGTACCTGCTTGATTTTAGTATCCCCCACCTGTATTTGGCATTTTGGGCTGCCTTTTTACTGATGACCATGCATTTGTTTTTCTTGCAGTTTATTTGTAGTCCTTTCTTGTCACTCTTTTCAGCTATTTTCTGTAGGAGGTCTTGTAGTTTCCTTTCTGTGTCTGCTATCAGCACTGTATCATCTGCGTACCTTATGTTGTTTAAATTGTGGCCTCCGATAACAAATCCTGCCATAACTTCTAAGGTCCTTAGGATAGTCTCGCTATGCAAGCGGGAATCATCAAACAGTCAAGAATAGGTTTTTGAAGATGAAGATTTTATTTTTGTAAAAAACTAAGAGAGAAAACTTGTTCCCAATTCGGCCAGTTAAGTGCCATGCGTGATACACGCTTGGGTGATCATGCCTCGAAAGAGACATGACTGACTGGGCAGAAGTGGTAGATTGGCATTGCTTTCTGTGTTAGACGGGTTGCCAGCAAAGGCTATAGAACCCAAACTGTCCTTTTATTTTACTGTAGGGAAGAGACGAATTAATACCTTCCCCAATGGGTATTTGTGCGAAAGTGAATGCAAGGAATTCAACTAGAATTCGATATCCGCAGCAGCTTTCTGTAGAACATGATTTAAATTGCTTCAAGTTTTCAATTGCTTCATTTTATTATCCATCCCCGACCTGTATTTGGCATTTTGAGCTACCCTTTTTGCTGATGACCATGCATTCGGTTTTCTTGCAGTTTATTTGTAGTCTTTTCTTGTCACTCTCTTCAGTTACCTTCTGTAGGAGGTCTTGTAGTTTCCTTTCCGTGTCTGCTATCAGCACTGTATCATCTGCGTACGTTATGTTGTTTAAATTTTGGCCTCTGATGACGAATAGTGACATAAATTCTAGGGTCCTCAGAATAGTCTCGCTGTTAAAGCGGGAATCATCAGTCAGGAATAACTTTTTGAAGATAAATATTTTATTTTTGTAAAAAAATTGAGAAAGGAGACTTGTTCCCAATTACTAGACAAAAAATCACTTTTCAGCGAGTTTATCAAGAAAAGAATGTGCCTTACGGTGCAGTAGATATGGTAATGGCAATCGACTGCGGGAAAATCTTCTGCCCAGTCAGTTACGTCGCTTTTGAGACATGATCGCCTAAGCGTGTATCACTTATGGCACTTAACTGACTGAGTGAATCAAGAAAAGGGACACATTTTTAAACAAAGTGCGGATATTATAGCAAAGGTTTGTCAGTCAAAGATATTGTCTTTTCTTTCTGTTTTCAGCCAAATGTCTTTCTGACTTTTGATTGGTCTCGAACCTACGTATCCCACTGAGAGCTTTCCATCCAATGCACAGTTTGTTTGTTTTTTTTATCGTTGGGTGATGATTTGCAACTAAACCCAGGCTCAAAGATCGAGATCACCAAAAATTAATTCCTAAATTGATTGATTTGAGTTAGATATCTTACTACTGTTCGCATAATCAGTATTATTATTATTATTATTATTATTATTATTATTATTAATAATAATAATAATAAAATTTAACCAGACAATCACTTGTTCATCCATTCTCGTTACGCACCACAAATCCCGCAAATGTACACGAATTTTCCTCGTTAATAAAAACAATTTCGATCCCGGCCAGAAGCAAGTGGATATGTCTAACCACACTGATGAGCTGTGATACAGCGAAACGGGCTTGTATGTGGATGACTAATACATATATATATATATCATGGACAATTGTGTTATTGAGCTGAATAGTGTTATTTTAATAATGTGCAGACTTCGAAATTTTGTGAAGGCATTATTGTGATGTCTTCATTTCTCAGGGAAGTTTTGTTTTTATTCTGATATATATATATACGTGTGTGTGTGTGTGTGTGTGTGTGTGTGTGTGTGTGTGTACATTTAGGCAGCAATCATTTTTTATGCATGCTTCATTAAAAATCACAGACAAGGTGTTGTGGGTAAGTTTTTTGTATAATTTTTCATGTGATCTATTATCTTCTTTTCATTATATAAATTAAACAATAATTGTCCGAATGTTTTACTTATCCGAGCGCTTTCGGCTATATATATATATATATATATATATATATATATATATATATATATATATTAGCTCTACTTTTGTATTGAGCACTTTCTTAAAAATAGTGTTTCTTTTGACAAGGAATATTATTCCAACAATACTTGCATATATATGTACTGTGCAAAAGTATTAAGTCAAGAACTATTTTATCTTTTATGATGCATCAAAATAAAGTTTAAAATTCCCCCTGTCCTGACACTTTTGCTCACTACCGGAAGTGTGCAAAAGTATTAGAACAGGGGTGATTTTCCTAAAAACCTCACTGAAATTCAAATACAGGGTGAAAAGCCAAGTAAATTGCTAATAAATATGGATTATTTAAAACTACGTGTAAAAGGATTTTATTAAAAAGAAGTTATAGTTAATTATTTCTATTTTCTATTAAGTTATTTTGAAACGCCTATGAGATATTTTAGATAAAGATATTGATAAATCCATTGTTACTTTGCAAGACACACTTTGGGAACAAATACAAGCTGCTTGGCAAGAGATACCATTGGATACAGTGAAGAAGCTGATGATGTGACAGAATGAAGGCTGTGATCAAAGTAAAAGGCTATTATACTAAATATTAAATGCATTTTGTAACAAGTAATTTTCTTGTTAAAGCATTTGTTGAGTAAATCAAATAAAATTACTTTAATTAAATTGTTTATTTTCTGTCAGTATGACTCATAAAAGATAAAATAGTTCTTGTCCCAATACTTTTGCACAGTACTATATATATATATATATATATATATATATATATATATATATATTAAAAAAGGATTAATTCAAAGATGTTGAATGGCCATTTCGAATTAATTTTGAATTAATCCTTTTTTAATATATATTTGCTCTGTAATATTTTATTACATAGAGCTCTCTTCCTGTATCATTTTTTAATATTAAAATAAATATTTAATATTAATTAGGATCGGGTTTTTTGGAATTTACCTTCCTGCTTTTTTCCCTTGGATTGAAGTATCTGAATTAAAAAAAAAATATATATATATATATATATATATATATATATGGGGATATATACATTTTTAGATATCAAGGACAGTTTTGGAGGAAAAATTCAAAGTGGAAAAAGCTTTCGTGTGATGCGTTTCGTCCCTTAAGCCCTCCACGGTCTAAAGTTGTTTCGTTGGTGCGAATTTACAGCATGGTAATAGCATATTTATATATATTTAGGAATTAGTTTACGCTACAGTATATATATATATATATATATATATATATATATATATATATATATATATATATATATATATAAATTAAAATAGGATTTTTCTGTTGCTGAGGTGATGTGTTATCCCCCGTGGGGATTTTCATATCGAAATGATCATCCAACATCATTGAATTAATCGTATTTTAATTTATATTTGCTCTGTAATATTTTATTACATGGAACTCCCTTCCTGTATCATTTTTTAATATTAAAATAAAATGTTTAATATTAATTAGGATCGGGTTTTTGGAATTTACCTTCCTGCTTTTTCCGCTTGGATTAAAGTACCTGAATATATATATATATATATATATATATATATATATATAAGGAATGT
Source organism: Ascarosepion bandense (assembly GCA_037127315.1). Lineage (NCBI taxonomy): Eukaryota > Metazoa > Mollusca > Cephalopoda > Sepiida > Sepiidae > Ascarosepion > Ascarosepion bandense. Next base: position 51,040 of record JBBBDQ010002343.1, read on the forward strand.
CATATATATATGCCTAAAAATTATCAATATCAGAAATAAATCGTCTGGCCAATATTAAAGTGGGCACTTAAGTCAATATTAACCGAGTAGTATTTCACTTTCTTATAATATATATATATATATATATATATATATATATATATATATAATACATCTTTTCTCCAATGCTGGCAGATGTCTAATTTTCATGACAAACGGAACTGTCAGGTGATGACTGCAAACTTTTTTCAACCGGCTTCCCAATTAGTACCTAGATTGCATCGAACATTAAAATCAGGGTATATGTATATTTATTATTAATATATATTTATAGCTCTGTTATTTTACGTTCCGCATATATATATATATATATATATATATATATATATATATATATATATATATATATATACACACACTTAGCAAATAAGCAGTTGCTCTAAGCTATTTTGTTCTACTTGCTTCTTGCTGAATTTTCTATCGAACACTTTCTTATTGTATCATACCTTGGGAGTGCTTGTTTTCTGCTTTCTTCTGTATTGTTGCATATCTATAGATAGATAGATAGATAGATAGATAAATAGATTATACATGTTTTTACTTAATAGGTGCATTGAAACAATGATATTCCACTTCTGTTGTTTCGATTAGTTTCTTAGAAACTTTCTCTAAAAATGTCTTATATTCGCTTTGTATGTAATTGTATCTTGTGCTTTTTTTTTTTCACCGAAACGTTAGGCCCTTTTATAATAAAGAATAAATATTTGATAAAAGTTTTAAAAAAACAAAAGGAATCGTTGTTTAAACGACGTTTTAATTGAATTGTTCACAATGTTCATAAAAAATATCTAACGAAATTTTCGGCTCAAAAAGATCGGTATGTTTTTTGTTTTTCTGGAAATAATTACCGTAAAAATGACAAGAGTTGTTAATTGATGATTTTTCTAAGATTTGGCCTCGATTATGAAATACTCTAATTAACTTTCAGGGAATAATTAGATGTAACACAAATACAAACGGCTTTTTGTCAACATTAGATTAGTGATTGATATTCCGACGCATACGAACGAGTTAAGTCGCATTCATATAAAATACATGTTTATTATAAACTAATTATGTACAATAATGAATCATATGCAATAGAGGTGAATAATTTAACTAGAAAAACTGAAAATAAATACAATATATCTAAATACAAATTAGAGACATGTCATAATAAATCTTTTCATCATAAATCAACAATGTTTTGTGATAATTTTTAATAAGAACTTTAGATTTTTCTTGTTAAAAGTTGAATAATTTAACACATTCAACACTATGGATAAAAAATAGTAAGTTCACAGATTTGGGGGTAAAAAAATAAAAACACCTCAGAATGTCATCAAAATGTGTAATAGTTTTTCACCCTTTAATAGTCAGTCGTTCTTTGTAAGATATTTATATGTAAGTAGATAAAACAGTTGGAGATAAGATAACAATGGTCACAAAAACTTAAGTCAGTCAGTCAGTTAAGTGCCGTACGTGATACACGCTTGGGCCATCATGTCTCGAAAGAGACATGACTGACTGGGCAGAATATTATCCCGCAGTAGGTTGCCATTGCTTTCTGCGGTAGACTGGTTGCCGACCAAGGCTATAGAACCCAATCTGTCCTGCTATTTAACCCATAACTGGAAGGAAGAGACGGATTAATACCTTTCCCAAGAGTATTTGCGCGTAAGTGAATACAATGAATTCAACTGGAATTCGAACTCGGCTCCCCGGTTTCTCGTTCCGAGCCGATATCCACTGTACCACAATTTACCGACGATGTTCTATGAACAGGGTTGGTGCAAATGTCTCATGCAACCCCAACAATTCCGTGATACCACCCCACTCTACACCATCTCAATTTTCATAAAATGCATATTTTGTTGTAAATCAATTTTGTACAATAACGGATCATATGCAATATAGATGAACAATTGAAAATACTACGATGTATCTAAATACAAATTAGAGACATGTCATAATAGATCATTCCAGCTTATGTACAATAATGAATCATATGCAATATAGGTGAACAACTGAAAATACTACGATGTATCTAAATACAAATTAGAGACATGTCATAATAGATCATTCCAGCTTATGTACAATAATGAATCATATGCAATATAGGTGAACAATTGAAAATACTACGATGTATCTAAATACAAATTAAAGACATGTCATAATAGATCATTCCAGCTTATGTACAATAATGGATTATATACAATATAGGTAAATAATTCAACGAGAAAAATAGAAAGTAAGTACAATATATTTAAATGCAAATTAGAGAAACATGTCATAATAGACCATTTCATCTTAAATAAATAGACTATTTTTGCAGCAATTTTAAACATGAACGTGAGATTTTTCTTGTTAAAAGGCAAAATGATTTAACACATTCAAAACTATGGATGTAAAAATAGTGAGTTTACAGATTTGGGGCACAAAAAATAAAAACTTAAGAATGACATCAAAATCTGCAAATTTTTTTTATCCTTTAATAGTCAGTTGTTCTTTGTAGTTATCATAAATGTAAGTTATTATAAATTTAAGTTATTATCAATGAGAGTTGTTATAAATGTAAGTTATTATCAATGTAAGTTATAAATATAAGTTATTATAAATATAAGTTATTATCAATATAGAGATTATTATCAATGTATGTATTATAGATGTAGGTTATTATCAATGTATGTTATTATCAATGTATGTTATTATAAATGTAAGTTATTATAAATCTAAGTTATTATCAATATAAGTTATTATCAATGTATGTTATTATAGATGTAAGTTATTATCAATGTATATTATTATCAATGTATGTTATTATAAATGTAAGTTATTATAAATCAGTTATTATCAATGTAAGTTATTATAAAAATGTAAGTTATTATAAATGTAGTTATATTATAAATGTAAGTTATTATAAATGTAGATTGTATAAATGTAAGTTATTATCAATATAAAAGTTATTATAAATATAAGTTATTATCAATGTAAGTTATTATCAATGTAAGTTATTATAAATATAAGTTATTATCAATGTAAGTTATTATAAATGTAAGTTATTATAAATATAGTTATTATCAATGTGGGGTTATTATAAATGTGGTTGTTATAAATGTAAGTTATTATAAATGTAAGTTATTATCAATGTAAGTTATTATAAATATAAGTTATTATCAATGTAAGTTATTAATGTAAGTTATTATCAATGTAAGTTATTATAAATATAAGTTATTATCAATGTAAGTTATTATTAATGTAAGTTATTATCAACGTAAATTATTATAAATATGAAAGTTATTATTAATATAGTTATTATCAATGTAAGTTATTATCAATGTAAGTTATTATCAATGTAAGTTATTATTAATGTAAGTTATTATCAATGTAAGTTATTATAAATGTAAGTTATTATTAATGTAAGTTATTATCAATGTAAGTTATTATAAATGTAAGTTATTATTAATATAAGTTATTATCAACGTAAGTTATTATCAATGTAAGTTATTATCAATGTAAGTTATTATCAATGTAAGTTATTATCAATGTAAGTTGTTATAAATGTAAGTTATTATAAATATAGAGATTATTATCAATGTAAGTTATTATAAATATAAGTTATTATAAATGTAAGTTATTATCAATGTAAGTTATTATAAATATGATTGTTATAAATGTAAGTTATTATAAATGTAAGTTATTATCAATGTAAGTTATTGTCAATGTAAGTTATTATAAGTATAGTTATTATCAATATAGTTATTATTAATGTAGTTATTATCAATGTAAGTTATTATCAATGTAAGTTATTATTAATGTAAGTTATTATCAACGTAAATTATTATAAATGTAAGTTATTATTAATGTAAGTTATTATCAATGTAAGTTATTATCAATGTAAGTTATTATCAATGTAAGTTATTATTAATATAAGTTATTATCAATATATAAGTTATTATCAATATAAGTTATTATCAATATAAGTTATTATTAATATAAGTTATTATCAATGTAAGTTATTATAAATGTAAGTTATTATTAATATGAGATTTATTATCAATGTAAGTTATTATAAATGTAAGTTATTATTAATGTAAGTTATTATCAACATGATTATTATCAGTATAGTTATTATCAATATAAGTTATTATCAATGTAAGTTATTATCAATGTAAGTTGTTATAAATGTAAGTTATTATAAATGTAAGTTATTATCAATGTAAATTATTATAAATGTAAGTTATTATAAATGGTTATTTATAAATAACAATTATTATTAATATAAATTATTATTATTTCTAATATGATTAATATCGAACTAACGATTTATTATTATTATGATTATTATCAATGTAAGTTATTATCAATGTAAGTTATTATTAATATATGATTATTATCAACGTAAATTATTATAAATGTAAGTTATTATTAATATAAGTTATTATCAATGTAAGTTATTATCAATATAAGATTATTATCAATGTAAGTTATTATTAATGTAAGTTATTATCAATGTAAGTTATTATAATGTAAGTTATTATTAATGTAAGTTATTATCAATGTAAGTTATTATCAATGTAAATTTATTATCAATGTAAGTTATTATTAATGTAAGTTATTATCAATGTAAGTTATTATAAATGTAAGTTATTATTAATGTAAGTTGTTATCAATGTGAAGTTATTATAAATGTAAGTTATTATTAATGTAAGTTATTATCAACGTAAGTTATTATCAATGTAAGTTATTATTAATGTAAGTTATTATTAATGTAAGTTATTATCAACGTAAGTTATTATCAATGTAAGTTATTATTATTAATGTAAGTCATTATCAATGTAAGTTATTATTAATGTAAGTCATTATCAATGTAAGTTATTATTAATGTAAGTCATTATCAATGTAAGTTATTATCAATGTAAGTTTTTATCAATAGTTATTATAAATGTAAGTAGATAAAAACAAATGTGGAGAAGATAGCAAGGGTCACGAAAACTTAGGAAAGAGTTCAATTCCTGCGACTTTTTGTTTAAGTCTGAACTTGCCAACGATTTTCTATGAATAGGGTTGGTGCAAGTGCTTCAGGCAACCCCGACAAATTCGTGATACCCTACTCTACTACATCTCAATTTTCATAAAATGAATATTTCGTTGTAACTTAATTATGTACATTAATGGATCATATGCAATGGAGGGGAACAATTCGACTCCAGAAATGGAAAACAAATACAATGTATCTAAATACAAATTAGAGAGACATGTCATAAGAGATCATTCCATATTAGAGACATGTCATTTTGAATAAAATAAATCAACGATGTTTTGCGAAATTTTTTTACAACAGCTTGAGATTTTTCCTTTTAAAAATTCATTAATTTAACACATTCAGCATTATGGATAAAAAGAAACAGGTAAATGTATATATTGTTTTTTTTTTTTTTGGGGGGTTTTTTTTGGGGGGTTTTTTTTTGGGGGGTTTTTCGTGACTTAACATGAGAAAATATATTCACGGATTTGGATGAAAAACAAAAATTAGATGGCATCCTCGAAAATATGTCATCCTTAATAGTCAGTTGTGCTTAGTATTATTTGTTATATATATATATATATATATATATATATATATATATATATATATATATTCTAAACATTTACTGTTAGATATAAGAGACAATGACTGTCTATTATGTTTAATCATGAGCCGTTCTAAACATCGTATTTTGGCTTTAATTTCAGGTGAAAATAAAGACAAAAAATCCTTCAGCATTTAGATAAGTTTTTATTAAGTTGGTTCTAAGCTTTCAGCTCACATGAGACATCTTCAGAGAGGTTACAAGGACGTTAACATAAAAAAAAAAGTTTAAGAAAAAATCGTCGCTGATGGTGGATGTTTTTATGTTAACGTCCCTGTAACCTCTCTGAAGATGACTCATGTGAGACGAAAGCTTAGAACCAACTTAAAAAATTATCCAAATGTTGGAGAATTTTGTCTTTATTTTCACCTGAAATTAAAGCCAAAAAACGATGTTTAGAACGGATTATGATTAAACATAATAGACATTCATTGCCTCTTATATTTTACAGTATATGTTTAGAAAATTATCTGCTGCCTCAATACACTATATATATATATATATATATATATATATATATATATATATATATATATATATTGTTTAATTACTAGTTTTTGTTCATAATAAAATTAGACCAGTGCACATTTGTATTAAAAAATGTTCAATGCAATTATATTGTAGACCTTTTGAATATTCTTCATTTATAAACGAATTATTACGCGACCTAGGTTTCTGCCACGTGGTGTCTTCAGGCGATTTGCAAGAATTGATTTTACCGTTTTTTTTAAGAACACTCACGTAACGATGATATTATTGAACGCTCACGTAACGGGGAATTTTTAACGCGCAATTTTTAAAATTCCAAGAAATTATGACGGTTTCATTCATGGTTGTATGAAGCTAATAGGTATTTTATGGTATGTTTGTACTTTGTCATAATTTCTGTTCTTTCATTTAATCATTCATTTTTGTTTAGGAATAACATAATCTCTAACTTTTCTTCCTGGCACAGTCCACATATTTTGCCACCGTTGTAAGGCTTGACTGTTTTCACTATGCTCTCTGTCTGGGTGTTTTTCATATTTTAATTTCAATTTTCACACATGGAAAGCTTTCTTTTTTAAATATACACTTGTGATTAAAACACCTGATCTTAAAGGTGTCCTTGGTTTGAATACTTTTTAATACTAATGTGCACTGGTCTAATTTTATTATTACCAAAAACAAAGTAATTAAACAATCAATATATATATATATATTAGTCATCCACTTTCTTCTGGCTGGGATCGAAACCCGACCGATTTGGTGATATTCGGAGTCACTACTCACTAAACCATAGACGCATGGAACAAGAACAGAGAAATTTTAATGTGTTTTATATAATCAGTGTATACCCACGCCAGTCGAGAAAAAACTGAACTCATCTTTGAAGAGTAATATATATATATATAGGCATCACTCATTCAGTAATGAATTAGAGCACGCTGACTACTGTGTTTCAATCCTGGGTAAAAGCAATCGGATGTCTAACCGCGCTGATGAGCTGCAGTGCAGCGAAACAGATCTGTCTGCGGATGACTATATATATATATATAGAGAGAGAGAGAGAGAGAGAGGGTGTGTGTGTGTGTGTGTGTGTGTGTGTGTGTGTGTGTGTGTGTGTGTGTGTGTGTGTGTGTGTGTGTGTGTAATTTAGGTTTTACTTTTTTAATTGGATTTTAAATGATTGTTCTATGAATATTTATGCAACATTTTTTTTAATGTTGGTTTAATGGAACCAATTTCAAGTTTTATGGGTAAATTGTCGCCATTTTATATTTTACAATTTCGCGCATGCGCGTTGTTTGTTTTAGATTTGGTCGACTGCACAGTACATTTAGGAAAGCTGGGCATCGTCTGTGAGAGAAAAAACACCATGACGCAAATAGCTACAAAAAAGGATGAAAAATGATAAAAAAAAATTTGATTCATATCTCCCGTTAATCCCCACAAAAAATTTAAATTATTAATATATAATAAAAAAAACAATACTATAAATGTAATTAACCGTAATAACTCCTCCCCACCAACAGATGTGTTACGGAAAACCAACATTATATATCAATTCAAATGTCCCTTTGGAGAATGTATCTCCAACAATATATATATATATATATACTAGCAGTATAGCCCGGCGTTGTTAATGAAAGCTTTAAAACTAATCCATGGTCCTGGAGCTCAGACACTTTGGACGTTGGCACGAAAGACCAAAAAGCAATAGTAGTTTCCAGTTAAAGCGTAACCGTAGACTGAAAGAAAAATGAATGGATGTAAGTCAAATTTTGATTTCCTGGTATCGATATCAAATAATTTTTTTCGTCGTAAACTGAATTTTGAAGGCTAAATTAGTCCTCTGAGTAAATGGCATCATGGATGAGACTAAGAACTACAATTATACCTAGTTGGAGCCAAACCCGAAACAAAAACTAAAATAAAAGGCTGAAAAAGAAAATACAGACATACAGGCAGATAAATAGACACACACACAAAAATCTTGCCTTATATATATATATATTATCGATTTTCTGTACTATTGTAAGAACTGCAACCTTGAAACTTCTGAATATTGTTTCTTATGTCTTTGTCTATGAGTGTATCAAATTTGATTAAAATCACAACACTCATTCTCTAACCCGATTTTTCGATTATCGATTTTCGATATTTATTGAGGCTACCTCGACACAAAACCTAGCTAAGAACACTCGCAGACGCTTATAGTACAACTGTGTAAATGTTCAAGAAAATCGGTTCAGCCGTATCGGAGTCTATAGGTAATGGACACACTCACATACAGACACGTACACACACACACACACATAGACAAAGTTCCATTTATAAATAAGTTTAGATATATATAGAGAGAGATGCTGCCTAAATACACACAATTTAAACTACATGATCCAGCAGCTCACCAAAATATCAACACGTGGAATTATAAATGTAGATTTGTGAGAAGGCAAATTAAAATAGCAAAAGAAAAATTGAACACTCTTAACAGCAACACGCAGGACATCTACAATAAACTAAAAAAAAATATAACTACCCCAGACCAACTGGAGGTAAGTACACATAGACTCACAGAAATTAGCAATAAATCTGAAGCACAACACAGGCTCAAAATTATGAAAAATACTCAATACGTTATACAAAGGTACCATCACTCTTCCGATCAAAAGTGATAAATTCATCAATCTTTCCAGCTTTGAATTAACTACGCACCAAAAAGAACTACTCAACCTAGGACCTAACTGTCACGTATACCGTAAGTACAACCGACTTTTAAAAAACAGAAATTAAGACGTTATACCAAAACATCGTTAAACTCCAAAATGAAAAACTAATAGAAACAACACCAGAATTTAAAGATATATTAACTGACAGACACCTTAATCACTTAGTACAAATTGGCGCCATATTATTTAGGATAGCTTTTGTAAATTCTGTCATTTTGATCGAACCAAGCAATCACTACCGGAACCAAGCAATCACTCTGATGACATTTATCAGATCTAAATAAACCCACCCTATTATTTTGTGTGGTGGGAATATTTTTATGTAATTTTCATGTATTGATCCACTGGATAGTTTTTTTTTCTTTTTTATTTTGCCATTACTCCTCGTATTTTCTTTCTTTTACTTCTCTTAATTTTGCCGTTATTTCAATACGATAATTCTTTAACAGTCAGTCACTTAAGTGCCATACGTGATACACGCTTTGGGCGATCATGTCTCAAAAGTGACATGACGGACTGGGCAGAAGATTATCCCGCAGTTGGTTGTCATTGCTTTCTGCGGTAGACTGATTGCCGACCAAGGCTATAGAACCCAATCTGTCCTGTTATTTGACTCATAGCTAGAGGAGGAAGAGATGTATTATATTATTAAGTAGTAATTCGTAGGGGATCAGTTTATTACTTCATAACAATATAAAACCGATTCCCCACTTTATGACCAGTAAAAGCCTTATTGAGTCCAACTATTATATTCAGTCAGTCAGTTAAGTGCCATACGTGATACAGGCTTTGAGCGATCATGTCTCGAAAGAGACATGACTGACTGCGCAGAAGATTATCCCGCAGTAGGTTGTCATTGCTTTTTGAGGTAGACTGGTTGCCGACCAAGGCTATAGAACCCATCTGTCCTGTTATTTAATCCATAACTGGAGGGAGAGACGGATTAATACCTTTGCCAAGGGTATTTGTGAGTAAGTGAATGCAAGGAAATCGACCTCGGTACCCCGATTTGTCGTTCCGTGTCGATATCCACTGTACCACAACGCACATCCGTCGACGCACATCTTTAACAGTACCGGTAATAATGATATTAACAAGAAGAAGAAATTAAGAAAAGAATACTGAACGCGTATGCGTCTGGTTTTAAATACTGAATTGAGTTAACAAAACAGAATAACTGCCATGAATACTTTAGTTGTGTTTGTGGTGCAATACGGCTTCAACATCCTTAATTGAACCATGATTGACATTAAGCAAATGGATGTCTAAACGGGAAAACTTCTCACTTCCTAACGCATGCACCATGCTAAGGTTGATGTTGATCGTATGTATGAGCCCTGATCCAAAGGAGGCAGGGGATTAGTTCAACTAGAATTGTTTTAAAATATCACAACAATCGGTTTTTTGATACCTGGAAATTACAGAAGAATGGATGATGATTTGTGTCAAAAAACTTGAAAGAAATAAGAAATTTTATTCCGTTATAAAGGAAGTCTCAAAGAAGAGAGTACTGGATTGCTATATGATCTCAGTTCTTCAATATGAATGTTGGACAATATCAACAAAAATGAAGGGAAAACTTAAAGCAGCTGAAATGTGTTTCTACAGAAGGATGCTGCGGGTATCGTGGATCGAGCATGTGAGCAATGACGAGGTTTTGGAAAGAATGCAAACGAAAAGGAAATTAATATTGAGCACCAGGAAGAGACAAATGAAGTTCCTGGGACATGCAATGAGGAAGGAGGGCTTGAAGAACCTGATACTAACAGGCCAGACAATGAGAAAAGGCGACAGAGGAAGCAGCGGGTAACATATTTAAAGTACCTGAGCAGGTGGATGACAGGATGGGGGCTGAGGGACGTTACAGGAGAAAGCGTGCTAAGAGTCACCAGGGATAGTGAGACGTGGAAGGGCATGATCGCCTGCGTCCTGAAGGCACAAGGTACATAAAAGATTAATAATAAAGGAAGCCAACATTAAATTTAAAGTCAAGTGGGTGAAGAAGTGAAAATAAACCGTAAGACACTGCAGCGGCAAAGAGTCTAAACACAGAGAGAAAAATTAAATGCAATGTACAAAATGTGGAAACAATGGCAAGAAAAGCCTCTTCATGGTCAATACCCAGTCCGTACCAAACAAGATAAGTCGACCTTTTAGTGACTACGTACCGCAGGGTTAAAAGCTAAACCGAAAGTTTTATTCTTGCTGCACAGGGTCAATGCTTGCTGATGAGAAATTCAGTCAATTAAGTCCCAAACATGATAGACGCTTGGGCGCTCATGTTTCGTTTTAGACATGACTAGCTTAGCAGAAAATGTTCTTGCAGTAGGTTGCGATTACATTCTGCATTGGACCGGTTGCCAACTTAGGCTATAGAATCCTATCTGTCTTGCTGTTTAACCCATAGCTTGAGGGAGAAGCGACAGATTAATTCTTTTCTCAAGTGTATTTGCGCGTAAGTAATGAATTCAATGAGAATTCGAACTCAGCTCTCCGATTTCTCGTTTTGAGCCGACATCCACTGCACCACAACTGAAAATTCAGTCAATTACCATACGTAATACACGCTTTGGGCAGAAGATTATCCCGCAGTAG
>JBBBDQ010002343.1:67500-97500 GCA_037127315.1 Ascarosepion bandense
GTGGATATCGGCTCGGAACTAAGAACCGGAGAGCCGAGTTCGAATTCAAATTGAATCCGTTGCATTCACTTACGCGCAAATACTCTTGGGAAATATATTAATCCGTTGATTGCCTCTCCATCTATGGGTTAAATAGCAGAATTGATTGGGTTTTATAGCTTTTCTTGGCAACCAGTCTACTGCGGGAAAATTTTTACCCAGTCAATCATGTCTCTTTCAAGACATGATCGCCGAAGCGTGTATCACGTATGGCACTTAACTGACTGATACATTTCCTATTTTGTTCTTTTACTGTATTTAATATTGGTTGTACCAAGAATCCTTTTAAAACCGCCATTATTTGCACACTTTATTTTTTAATAATAAGACTTACCGTAATAGCACACCACTTTTATTGGCAATTAAAAGATACCAATAAAACCCCTACCATAAATTAACAATATATTTTTAAAAAAAATAGTAGTAGAAAGAGTGGAATGAATGAGGTAACAGAAGAAATTTAGAAGAAGATGAATTAATTACGGGAATTAATTTGATTATTTAAATAAGGCTTCCTTTTGGCAGCCGCCGAATCCGTTTTTAATAGTTTGTATGGTTGGTGTATTCGCCTTGTCGATGACAGAGAAACTACACACATGACTATCTAGGCAGAAGGTTTTCCTGCAGTGGGTTGCCATTACTTTCTGTGCTAGACTGGTTGCCAACCAAAGCTATAAACCCAATCTGTCCTGCTATTCAACACATAGCTGGGGGAGAAGAGATAGATTAATACAATTGAGAAGGGAAAAATGTTTAAAACTAAAGTTAGAAATTTTAGTAACCTAAATGACTGATGAAATATTTCTCCTCTCTCATAGCAAATCATAAATTTTCTACTGGAGATTTGAATTAAAGCATATTTGTGTCTTGTCATACCATAATTGACTGAAACCGGATTGAGCTGCAAATCACTTTAAACCTACTGTAAAATATGGCTTTAATTATAACAACTAAAATAAAACTCCAGAGCTATAGGTTTCTAATAAAACTCAACTAATTGGAGTAGATAGACTAAACTATCGCCCGGTTCCCACTCCACCCATGTCTATTGAACAGGTGTAGAGGCTCATCTCTTGTTCCCTGTTTAGGATGTGGTTTCCGGCTTTCTTTTTTCCAATCTTTTCACTCTTATTTAGCCCCCGGCACATCAGTGGCGTTACCGCCTTGCTTGGGGTGATATGATTAAAAAAAAAAACATGTACAAATTATAATTTACTACAAAAGTGTACATTTTGTTTCGACATCGAAAAAAACAATATCTCATCAGGTAATTAATAATGATGGTACTAAACGTTATTTTTAAAAAAAAAATTCAAGAATCTCACTTGCCCTTTATTTTTGGAATTTTTTTTTTTGTACGAGGTAAAGAGGTTAGAAAAGAAGGGAAAACAAAAAAGGAAATCAAAAATGGGGGAAAACAAAAAGTAGAGAGCGTGATACAGAAAACAAAAAGAGAAAATTAAAAATTAAAAATTAAAACAAGGGAAAATAAAAAGCAAAGAAGAAGACAGGAGAGAAAGAAAGAGCTAAGAGCAGAGAGCCGACGTGTGTGCGTGTATGAATGTATGTAACCATGGGATATAATTATGACATCAAATCTGTTGAAGTAGAATTAAAGACGTGCTGTGTTGTTCTATAAGAAATGTTCACCAAACTTAATCAACTGCATTCCGACACCAAAGTCTTCGAAAAATTTTTATGAGGGGTTGGTGCATATACCACATGTCACGATAAGTAAACGAATTACCAAAGGTGACTAAAAAGAAATCAATTATTCTGTCTTGTATCGAGTAAGAGAAATTGATGGAAATAAACACCACTTTCTCTCCAAGGGAAACAGAGGGAAATAATATTCTCTCATACATCAGAACTTAATATTCTGTTATAAATAGAGAGGAAGGACTTACCCACTCCTCTCATTTTTCGCAAAAACTCAATAGAAATCACTTACTGTAGCTCCCCCCTCTCTCTCTCTCTCTCTCGCACACACACACACACACACACACACACACACACACACACACACACACACACACACTATCTATCCACATATGTTCCAAATCTATCTATCTATCTATCTATCTATCTATCTATTCAGAATCTATCTATCTATCTATCTATCTATCTATCTATCTATCTATCTATCTATCTTTTTTCTTTCTTTTTTTTTTTTAATCGTATCACCCCGAGCAAGGCGGTAACGCCACTGATGTGCAGGGGGCTACGTAATAGTGAAAAGATTAGAAAAGAGAAAGCCGGAAACCACATCATAAACAGGGAACAAGGCATGAGCCTCTTAACCTGTTCAATAGACGTGGGTGGAGTGTGAACCGGGCGATAGATCCATCTATCTATCTATCTATCTATCTATCTATCTATCTATCTATCTATCTCAGTCTGTTCGTATCTATCTATCTATCTATCTATCTATCTATCTATCTATCTATCTATCTATGTTCATAATCTCTCTACCTGCCAAATAACAATATAATATAAATCATTTTTATATAGTTCTTTCCTTCTAACATTCATTTTTGCTAATCTCCTCTTGCTTTCACTACTTTTCGGTCAGAATATTCTTCGGTCCGTTTCAGTTAAATTAAATTATACTTTCTCAAATTATTTCTTTCTTGGGTGATTTTAACACGAATTCTAATCGTTTTCCCTTTAGCCTTAATGGTTTTAATTGACCCATTCTTCAGGCTTCCTATTGTTATTTGAAATTCTATGAGTCCTTATCATTATGCACTCTAATTATTCTGCCTAGAATCATCGTTCGTATTTTTCTGCCCGCTTTTCGTTCTGCTAAAATGAACCTGACGACACCTACTAAACAGAGCGAACAATTTGTCCCTGCACACGCGTCGGAAACTGACAGTATTCAATTACGAGAGGGTGTTGTCTTTTTTTGCTGTTTTAATTGCTTTGCATCCACAGACACCGTATTCTCTGCTGGATTTGTTTATACTGAATTTTCCCCTATTTTGAATGACAACAGGCTCTATTTCCTTTTTATGCATGCCTGAATTCGTAGTATCTCTTAGGATTGCTCAGAAGGAAAATAATCTCTATTGTGTAGAATGGTTAGAAGGTAAATAAGCCGTAAATTATTAGCATTGCATGCAAATTTTACTTAGTGGTGCAGTGGTTATCGGCTCGGAACAAGAAATCGGGGAGCCGAGTTCGAATTCCAGTTAAATTCCTTGCATTCACTTACCCTTGAGAAAAGTATTAATCCATCTCTTTCCTCCAGTTATGGGTTAAATAACAGGACAGATTGGGTTCTATAGCTTTGGTCGGCAACCAGTCTACCGCAGAAAATGTAATGGCAACCTACTGCGGGATAATCTTCTGCCAAGTCAGTCATGTCTATTTCGAGACATGATCGCCCAAAGCGTGTATCACGTATGGCACTTAACTGACTGACTGAATATAATAGTTGGAAACATAATTAAAACATCTACTGGGCATAAAGTGGGGGATCGGTTTTCTATTTTTAATCAAGTAATAAACCGATCCCCCACTAATTACTGCTTAATAATATAATACATCACTTTCCCCTCTAGCTATGAGTCAAATAACAGGACAGGTTGGGTTCTATAGTTTTGGTCAGCAACCAGTCTACTGCAGAAAATGTAATGGCAACCTACTGCGGGATAATCTTCTACCCAGTCAGTCATGTCTGTTTCGAGACATGATCGCCCAAAGCGTGTATCACGTATGACACTTAACTGACTGACTGAATATAATAGTTGGAAACATAATTAAAGCATCTACTTGGCATAAAGTGGGGGATCGGTTTTCTGTTGGTATAAAGTAATAAACTGATTCCCCACTAATTATACTTAATGCAATAATGTAATATAATCTATCTCTTCTCCCTCCAGCTATGAGTTAAATGGCAGGACAAATTGGGATCTATAGCCTTGGTTGGCAACCAGTCTACCGCAGAAAGTAATGGCAACCTACTGCAGGATAATCTTCTGTCCAGTCAGTCATATTTTTTTCGAGACATGATCGTCCAAAGCGTGTATTACGTATGGCACTTAACTGTCTGACTCATCAATGAATACAATTTTATACGGTTTTTAGATTATAATCAATAAGAACGAAAATTGGATAAAAATGCATGTAAACCATAATATTGCTTAGCACCAATTATAAAACACAATGTTTTTTGTTTTGTTTTTTTTTAATTTGGACAATCACTCTAAAACTAATACACTATAGTTTACATTAATAAATTTTATAAGGCTGTGAAGCTTATCATCAAGTGCTGGTGGTAGGCCCATCGCTTCATAAACACATTAACTTGATGGATAAAGTTAGCCATCTTGCTTGATTAGAGACTCAATTTTCTAGGCAGTAAATGTAGGGTTCACTTTCCCTGGAGAAATTTTTACTGCATTTTCTAAGAGCAGTCTTTTCTCGTCATTTCAATCTGACATTTCCCCTGCGGTAAGATATGAACTATCTAGAGGGCCAATGATTAGCGTTAAATTCTACCTGGGAGGCAAATCCTTTTCATTATTTCAATAAAGTTTCTATAGATGAGCAGTAAAAGTATTAGGGCTTCTAGTAGTTTCATCAATGTACTTACAAACAGCTGTAAAAAGAGATTCATTTTAATGGAGTGAATAGCCTCTGGTGTATAATTTCCTTTTAAGTACCTTTTCTTCACTGCTTCACAATCAGGTTTTGTACTCGTATTGTCCGCAAGAATTGACTTAATGTAATTTATAGTGTTGAATTTCACGAAAATATTCTTTAGTCTGAGTCTGAGCTCCAGGACCATGGATTAGTTTTAAAGCTTTCATTACACCCGAGCAACGCCGGGCTATACTGCTAGTATATATATATATACTACCAGCCATAATTATTAGGACACCCCAGTGTTTAAAAGAATGATGTATTTCATACTATTTCTTAGAATTTATTGCTAATTGAATAATTATAAATGAAAATAGAATGGTTCTTTTGTTAATATTGCACAATAATATGTGCATCAAATGAATTTATAAATATTTAATAATTACCTATATTGCAGTTTCATCAATGAAAGAATGAAGAAAATTTAGAGTGATTCCGACGAGTTCATCTTTGCTTCCTTGCCTTGTAAAATTTTGCAAAGTAATGATAACAAAAGAACCATTCTATTTTCATTGAGCAATAAATACTAAACATTCTTAATTGAACAACGTTAGTTTGCTCTACTGTCAGAGATAGCTCTGTGATTGAGATATCTAATTTCTGTGTCAAACGATGAAAATCAAATGACGCTCTCCTCCTTCGGATTTCTCAAAATTTTCGCCAGTTTTCTCTGTGATCTAAAGTGTCTTTATCAACTATGAAATTAGCCCCAATTAAAATAACATTTTCATGGTTCTGAACAAACTTCTGATGGGTTGTTACTTTTACTATTGATTTTTCCAAGTCTACTTCTGAATTCTCGATAATAATGTCCTATAAGGTAAAGCGTTGATTAAAAAAAGGCCATATCTTGTAAAACTAATAAAAAAGCATTAGCATTCCTTGACCCAAGGTTAAAAAATACATCATCCTTAATAAATGCTATGGCATATCTTCTTCTTCTTCTTCTTCTTCTTCTTCTTCTTCTTCATGTGTCGTGTCCTTTCAGAACATAGGCGATCATGGACTTCCACTTGACTCTATCTCTTGTCACTCTCAATATTTTTTTCTCTTGGTATCTCTAAGCCCTGCTCCTTCATCCATTTGCTCACGCCTAACAAGTACGTCTCGCACTGCTTTCCCCGTCTCTCTTTCCATTAATCCGACCTGTGAGTATCAAGTTCTCCAGGCCCTCCTTCCTCATTACGTGTCCCAGTAACCTCATTTGTCTCTTCCCGCTCCGTCAACCATTTGCTCAGACCTAATAAGTACGTCTCGCGCTGCTTTCCCCTGTCTCTCCTTCCATTTATCCGACCTGTGAGTATCAAGTTCTCCAGGGCCTCCTTCTTCATTACGTGTCCCAGGAACCTCATTTGTCTCTTCCCGCTCCGCCATCCATTTGCTCACGCCTAACAAGTACGTCTCGCGCTCGTTCCCCGTCTCTCTTTCCATTTATCCAACATGTGACTATTAAGTTTTCTAGGCCCTCCTTCCTCATTACTTGTCCCAGGAAACGCATTTGTCTTTTCCTCATGCTTAGTATGAGTTTTCTTCTCGTTTGCATACTTTCTAACACCTCATCGTTCCACACGTGCTCCGTCCACGTAGACCTCAGCATCCTACTGTAGAACCACATTTCTGCTGCCTCAAGCCTCTTCTTCATCTTTGATAAGATTGTCCAGCATTCACTTCCATACAGAAGGACAGATATCACATAGCAATCAAGCACACTTTTCTTTGTTACTAATGAAATTTTCCTGTTTTTCAGTACTCTGGTTAATTTCTGAAATACGTCTTTGGCCATGCCAATGCATATTTGGATCTCCATGGAACTTTTAAAATGCTGTCAATTCTCTTAGACTGGTTCCCTGGCTTAAAACTGTCATCGTTATTTTTTCACTAGAAGACGTCATTGGAAGCATATCCGGTGTAGCGACAACATGTAATGGAATCCTTTTGTTGTTGTCTTTTAATCCGCCTGTCGAATTTTTCTGCTTCAATTGCACTTTTTTGATATTTTTGTTCCTTTTGGTCCGGTTTTTGCTCTCTGAGATTTTAGATATTCCAGTTCCTGGGAAAGTGAAATTTCAAAATCTGCATCAGTCAGTCAGTTAATTGCCATACGTGATACACGCTTTGGCGATCATGTCTCGAAAGAGACATGACTGACTGTGCAGAAGATTATCCCGCAGTAGGTTGCCATTGCTTTCTGCGGTCGACTGGTTGCTGACCAAGGCTATAGAACCCAATCTGTCATGTTATTTGACTCATAACTAGAGTCGGAAGAGATGTATTATAATATTACGTAGTAATTAGTGGGGGATCAGTTTATTACTTCATAACAATAGAAAAATGATCACCCACTTTATGAGCAGTAGAAGCCCTAATTCAGTCAGTCTGTTAAGTGCCATATGTGGTACATACTTCGGCGAAGACTGTGCAGAAGATTATTCCGCAGTAGGTTGCCATTGTTTTCTGCGGTAAACTGGTTGCTGACCAAGGCTATAGAACCCAATCTGTCATGTTATTTGACTCATAACTAGAGTCGGAAGAGATGTATTATAATATTACGTAGTAATTAGTGGGGGATCAGTTTATTACTTCATAACAATAGAAAAATGATCACCCACTTTATGAGCAGTAGAAGCCCTAATTCAGTCAGTCTGTTAAGTGCCATATGTGGTACACACTTCGGCGAAGACTGGGCAGAAGATTATCCCGCAGTAGGTTGCCATTGTTTTCTGCGGTAGACTGGTTGCTGACCAAGGCTATAGAACCCAGTCTGTCCTGCTATTTAACCCATAACTGGAAGGAACAGACGGATTAATACCTTTCCCAAGGGTATTTGCGCGTAAGTGAATGCAAGGAATATCAACTGGAATTCGAACTCGGCTTTCTGATTTCTCGTTTCGAGTCGATATCCACTGCGCCACAACGCACATACATGTTCAAAAATACATCTAGCATGCATGAAAATAGGAAAGAAAATAACACACTATTATTTACCAGAAAACGGAAGATAACCAGAAGCAAATTTATAATAATTTAAATTTTGAAAATCAGGATATAAAAAATATCAAACTGAACAAAGAAAAAAAACAAGCCTGGAATTAACAAAAAAAATCTCGTGAAAAGGACAACTGCTAACATCACACAGTTTTAATAAAATATCAAAAGTCAATTTGAAATATGCTGTAAATATTATATGATATATATTATATTAAATTAGATTATAGATTATATATTTTCTTCTCCGGAAATAAATAAACGCAATGTTTTGAAACAACGCCAGTGACTTCGAAAATATAAAATTATGTTGATTAAACAAAACATTTACTTTATTTTTCAATATGAAAATAAAGAACTAATTAATTTTACAGGGAAAAATGAATAGTGGTCGAGCTTCCAATATCGAATGTAATAAAAAATAATGTCAAACATTTATAACGGTGAAATATTAAACAATATTCATCGAAAAATTCCTAAACGAAATATATTTATCTATCGCTGTTTATTAAAATAAAGAAATTTGTTGTTTTTATGATGGGGAGATTTTTAACTAAAAATATCAATGCTTAAATGTCAATTAAGAAAAAGTAAAATTGTTTTCATTGCTGGACACAATCTGTAAATATTGTATTTATTTTATTGAGAAGGAGGAAAATGTTGCTATTATAAATTTTATTTTATTAAATATTTACTTGGCATAAGAGTATGGAAGTTTTTGATGAATTCCAACGCTCCAATTTCAAATTAAGATTGAACTTTTAAACACGTCGACTGAAAGCTCGGGTGCATAAGCCACAAAAACTTCATTCTCTTGTTTTACAATGTTTTAACATTTATATCACGTATGAAATAAACTCTTCAGTCGAACATTCCTGACAAAATCATCATTGTCTCCTCAAACGAGATTTCCTCCAGATTTTTAGGTAAAATTAGGTTCATGTATTTAGTGTTCTCCTCTGTACCTAATTTTTGGATTAACAACATAATTTTCTCCTCCTCAGACCATTGTTCGCATCTTTTCCAAACTCGTCTCGTACCTATGAAAATAGGCAGACAAAGTTACTCCATTGTCTGAGTCTGACTTGAATTCTGATAACGAATTATTCCTTCAGGGAACAAAATCTGTAGCCCCGTTCTTCTGTTGCTTTCGATATTATGGTTTCGCACAAGAGCTTAGTGTCTTTTGTTTGTTGTTTTCGTAATTGCATCAGTTCATATTTGGCTTGTTTCTGTAACAACTGTTGCTGTAACTGTTGTTTCTGTAACAACTGTTGCTGTAACTGTTGTTGCTGCTGTTGTAACTGCAAACTAGCGTGGAACGCTTTAGTCAATTCAGTTGGTTGTTCCATTTTTGTTGAGTAATTTCACTGAGTATTTTCAACGTAAATTGATCAAATCCGTAATTACTACAGTTGCACGTTTTACAAACTGTGTATTGGAATTTTTCTCGCTGTGAGTTGGAATCGAATCTCTCGTCGCCACTGTTGTACCCTTTAAAGAGATTACAAACAGACCAGGTGGTACTCGAGTGAAAGAACAGCAACATGTGCGTAGATGAAAGAAGAGAGGCTTATTGTCAAGAGAATACACTACGGCAAGACAGTGAATCTGATGGCAGGTTAGTAATTGTCGAGGCAAATTACAGGTATCTCCTGTGCTCACTATATATGGCTACTAATATAGTCACTCCACATAGGCGATAGGGATCGTAGGACATTCTATTACAACACACGCACACACACACACACACAAATATATATATATATATATATCCAAGTGAATAAGGAACGAAGAAAATATTAACAACGTTGAACACATTAATTTAAAACAGTGCTCAATATATAAATAGAACTTTGAATATTTATTATAAATTATAGTTTAGAACATGTACAAATTACAATCTACTACAAAGTGTACATTTTGTTTCAACAAAAAAACCTCTACTCCTATGTATAGGATTTCACCATCCTTTCAAAAAACGCCAAAAAATTTATAGTTTTATACTTGACTAATACAGATATGTTTATCCACTACCAATTCCTCTCTCTTCTTCGCCCATCCCCTCCTACTTCCTCCCACCCCATATACATTTTCTTACTTCTTCCTCTTTGTTAAACCCAAAGGCTGGGTCATAAAAGGCTGTAAATGACCATACTTTATTTTCTACTGTCGCTAAACTGTTTCAACATGTCCATTAACCACCTCTCTCCTCCTTCTCCCCCATCTTCCTCTCTTTGTTCAAATTCTAATTTACAATTCCCAATTCTAATTTCTCATTTCCCCTACCCCCCTCTTGCCTCTCACACAAAATTTACCAATATAAGGAAAAAATTTACCAATATAAGGAAACGAATTCCCTTCAAAATATAGCGTTTACTACTTGATGAGACACTGTCCTTTCAATGTCGAAACAAAATGTACACTTTGTAGTAGATTGTAATTTGAACATGTTCTAAACTATAATTTATAATATATAAAGCAGTATAGCCCGGCGTTGCTCGGTTGCAATGAAAGCTTTAAAACTAATCCATAGTCCTGGAGCTCAGACTCTTTGGACGTTGGCATGAAAGACCAAAAAGCAATAGTTGTTTCCAGTTACAGCGAAACCGTAGACTGAAAGAAAAATGAATGGATGTAAGTCAAATTTTGATTAACTGGTATCAATATCAAATAAGTTTTTTTCGTCGTAAACTGAATTTTGAAGGCTAAATAAGTCCTCTGAGTAAATGGTATCATGGCTGAGACTAAGAACTACAATTATACCTACCTAGAGCCAAACCCGAAGCAAAAACTAAAATAAAAGGGCTGAAAAAAATACAGGCATATAAACAGACACACACACAAACATCTTGCCTTTTATATATATATATATATTATCGATTTTCTGCATTATTGTAAGAACTGCAACCTTGAAACTTCTGAATATCGTTTCTTATGTCTTTGTCTATGAGTGTATTAAATTTGATTAAAACCGGACCACTCCTTATATAACCCGATTTTTTCGATTATCGCTTTTCGATATTTATCGGGGGTACCTCGACACAAAACCTAGCTAAGAACACTCGCAGACGCTTATGTTAAAACTGTGTAAGTTTTCAAGAAAATCGGTTCAGCCGTTTCGGAGTCTATAGGTAACGGACACACATACACACACAGACGCAGATACACATACACACAGACAAAGTTCCATTTATAAATAAGTTTAGATTAGTATTATTAAAATGACCTATTTACTATTATTATTATTGAAATCACTTATTTCATATTATTGCTATTATTTGAGTTATTTATATATTTACCATTATTTTTTTCGTGAAGGAAAATTAAGTTGGCAGTTCTAGATACGAATAGATATGTACATTCCTCATCTAGGTAATAGTCCCTTACTTTTTCCTATGATCTGAGTAGTAACGGAACGCTACGTCTATAGGTATAGTTTCTTTGAAAAAGTATAATACATTATAATTTATGAATGCATTTCTACCAAATTGTGGTTAGCTGTATCCAATCAAGCACTCGTTTTACAAAAATATATAGGTAACGGACACACACACACACACACACACACACACACACACACACACACACACACACACACACACATACACACACACACATACATACACACACACACACACACACACACACACACACACACACACACACACACACACACACACATACACACCCACACACATACACACACACACATACACACACACACACACACACACACAACACACACACACACATACACACAGAGACAAAGTTCCATTAATAAATAAATTTAGATGCATAATATATATATATATATTGATTCGATTATTCTGAAGTAAACTGTAATTTATAGTCGCCGACTGACGCCATTTCGGTCGGGTTTCAATCCTGGGTAAAAAAGAAATCGGAGTCTAACCGTACTGATGAGCTGTGATACGGCGAAACAGATCTGTCTGCTGATGACAATACTATATATATATATATATATATATTGAATCGATTATTTTGAAGTGAAAGAAGTTTAGCACCCCTAAATGTCTTCCTCGAACTGGCGGTTCTCGGAAAACTTCTGCATGAACAACTTGAAAAATGAAAGGAAAATTCGAAAAAAAATCCAATGTTGACTTGGAAGGAAATCAAAGATAATTTTAGAGAATCTCGATTATTGTTTAACAAAGATAATGATCTGGAAAAACAAGTTTTTATATTTCAGATATTTTCCGATTCTTGATGTATGAAAAACCATATGAGTATTCTAATGAAGTTCATTTTTGAGCTTTTAGAGAAGACAAATCTTTTTGGGGGGCATATCTGTCAGATGAAACGAAAATTAATTTTGGAGACCACAAGCCAATCCCTCGTGTTGGCGAAAAAGTTGAATGCGTCTAAAATCGAAAAAGCATTATCGTCAGAGCAAAACAGAATAAAAATTAATTAGACATTTTCAAAAGAAATTTTGGAATGAACAGCAGTTAGTGTATCTCTTGAAAATACGTGACAATTTGCTTTGATTGAAAGTCAAGTTTCGACAAAAATACCTACAGATTTTTTTTTCCGATTTTTCTGAAGATTTGAAATACTTCAAACAAAGCTGACATTTTCCAAATAAATTTACATATCTTGTTTTTATAAATATTTAAGACGCCATTTAAAGAAACATCGAGTACTTTTTCTTTCTAAAACAATTACGCCATATATCATTTAGTGTTTAATTAATTTTCATTTAATAAGGACCTAAGATTTTAGATTATGGGCACGTCATATTTTGACAAGATTTCTTTGTAATTATCTTTCGTTATTTTTACAATAATTCTCAAATGAAAATAAGATGTCTGCACAAGTGATCAGCTTAGATATTCCTAAGGCTATGTATTTAGAAATGTATTAAGGACTTAAATTGAACGATATTTAAAAACAATTATTTCTTTTGCTCAAAATATAATTGATAAGTTTGTTCGTGACTTCGACACAAATAGACACACTGTTGAGCAAAATTTTGATCCCTAATTTGCCGAAACACTATACCTGAGATGACAGCAATTTTGTCGACTGCACAGTGAATTACAGTCAATTGGTTACCGTCTGTAAAAAAAAAAAAGAGCACCATGACGCAATTCAGTCAGTCAGTTAAGTACTACACTTGATACACGCTTTGGACGATCATGTCTCGAAAGAGACATAACTGACTAGGCAGAATATTATCCCGCAGTAGGTTGCCATTACTTTCTGCAGTAGACTGGTTGCCAACCAAGGCTATAGAACCCAATCTGTCCTGTTATTTGACTCATAGCTAGAGGTGGAAAAGATGTATTATATTATTAAGTGGTAATTAGTGGGGGATCAGTTTATTACTTCATAGCAATATAAAACCGATCCCCCATTTTATGATCAGTAGAAGCCTTAAACATGATTCCAACTATTATATTCAGTCAGTCAATTAAGTGCCATACGTGATACACGCTTTGGACGATGATGTCTCGAAAAAAACATGACTGAATGGGTAGAAGATTATCCCGCAGTAGGTTGCCATTACTTTCTGCAGTAGCCTGGTTGCCAACCAAGGCTATAGAACCTGCTATTTAGCCCATAACTGGATGGAAGAGATGGATTAATACTTTTCTCTAGTGTATTTGCGCGGAAATAAATGCAAGGAATTTAACTGGAATTCGAACCGCTGAACCACAACCCACATCCGCTGCTTCACAGTTTACTCCGCCAGACGTTTGGTCACGGCATGCTGTACTGCTTGGCATTCGCACCGGAAGTTTCAATACGAATATTTTAATCTCAGGACATTGCAGAGGATTCAGAAACAGTTGACTGATATATCTAGTCAAAATCATGGTGTTTAGAGTGATCACTAGGGATGGCGGCATCATGCCTTCATTTATCATCCCACAGGCTATAAACTCAACACGGAGGCATAATATCAAGTGCCTTGACAAGGAAGTGCTACCGTAATTCAGGAGAGTAACTGCTGAAAGACCCTTTGTCTGGTAAAAGGATCCTGCACCCTGTCACACAAGCAGGGGAGCCCAGTCATAGCCGTTAAACAATTTCTCCGACCACATCCCTCTTCCATCGGACCCCCTAAATCTTCAGACTGCAACCAACTTGTGGGGCGCTAATGAGTAAGAGACCAGCAACACTCCTTGTAAGACTGAAATCAAAATTTATGTCAGCATTCACTAACTTAAAGGAGACCAACCAGAAGAGTTGTAGGAGATTCCAGAGTAATGTGTAGGCGGTGGTTGAAGCCAATGTTCATTTTATGTTCATTTTATTAAATAAATTTACTGTGTAATTTTGGTAAATATATCTGTTAAAATTAGATGTCAGGGTTATTTTCATTTTTGTGTTAATTTAGACGTGATTTTCCTCCATATATATATATATAATATATATATATATATATATATATATATATATATGGAGGAAATCTCGTCTAAATTACTCATTTTTAATATTACATCATTTTTTAATATTAAAATATTAATATTAATTAGGATCGGGTCTTTGGGATTTACCTTCCTGCTTTTCCTTTTTGATTAAAGTTTGTTTGTTTTTATATATATATATATATATATATATATATATATATATAAGAAAAATTAAATTAAGACAGACACGTTATTTCATGGTGAATCGGGGGGATAAGCTTATTTCAGGCGAACCATCGTCAGCTTCCGTTTTTATTTAACAAATGATTTTACTGCTTTGTTTCATTTGTTGCGAGTCATCGGTTTTGCGTGTCATCTGTTTTGTGTCATATGTGGCATATATATGATTGTGTAGGAATATGTGTGTGTGATCGTCAAATGGATGGATTGTTCTTAATTTTCTGTTTTAAGGCAGCGACCTTTATTTTTTTTTTTTTTTTTTTTTTTATTTTGCTATTCGTTTCCTTGGTTTTTTTGTGAATCTAATTCGTTAAATAAAGACGGAAGCTGACGATGGCTCACCTGAAATAGGCCTATACTTCCGATTCACCATGAAATAACGCGTCTGTCTTAATTTTTCATATATATATATATATATATATATATATATATATATATATTGAGTTCCTTCGGAGACTGGCGTGTGTATACACTGCTTATATACAACACGTTAAAATTTCCCTACTTTGGTTCCATGCCCCTATGGCTTAGGGAGTAGCGACTACGACTGACACCAAATCAGTCGAGTTTCGATCCCGGCCAGAAGCAAGTGGATGTGTCTACCCACACTGATGAGCTGTGATACAGCGAAACAAGCTTGTATGTGGATGACTAATATATATAAATATATTCCGTTTACTACCTGACGAGACATTGTCCTTTCAATGTCGAAACAAAATGTACACTTTGTAGCAGATTGTAATTTGTACATGTTCTAAACTATAATTTATAACAAGTATTCGTAGCTCTATTTCTATATAAAGCATTGATTTAAATAAATGTTTTGAACACTGTTAATATTTTCTTCGTTCCTTATTCACTTTGATATATATATATATATAAAAGTGACGACGGTGGACATTGTGTAAGTATTTGTTTGTTTGATAGATTCGACTTACCGTCTGCATTTTGCGGTCTAGCCCGACGGGAGTTGCGCTCAGATGTAGATCAAAATTTTAGAACGCTAACGACACCTTGAAATTATTCAAATGCCAAAATTAGGGATGGAAAATTTTTATTTATTTCAACACAAAGTCAGGGATCAGTTTGTGTATTGATTATAATATTGAATCGATCCCCTCACTTTATATTATCAATGACTATATATGCTATCCCCCCCCCCACCCTAATGCAAAAAGACATTCTACATTGTTATCTATATCTATGAAAGTAACGAGAGTGGACGTTGTGTATTTGCTATGTAAATTCATCATATGTTTTTTATTCTTATTATTTCTTAAACTACCCGAGTGAAACCGGGCTAAACTGCTAGTCTATATCTGTAAGAGTGACGAGGTGGACGTTGTGCAAATATTTGCTATGTAAATTCATCATATGTTTTTATTCTTATTATTCCTTAAACTACCCGAGTGAAACCGGGCTAAACTGCTAGTCTATATGTATAAAAGTGACGAGGATGGACGTTGAGTAAGTATTTGCTATGTAAATTTATCAAATGTTTTTTATTTTTATTATTCCTTAAACAACCCGATACCAGAGTAAAACCGGGTTAAACTGCTAGTATATATAGATGTCCGGTCCGTAAACGGTGAGGATCATCCAACAAGATTAACTTAATATAAAATATTAAGTGTTATATCTATATAGAGAGCTCAATAAATGTTATCCAGAGTAATATGATATTTATAAAGGAAAACTCAACAAAATGACGTGCTGAGTTTTCCTTTATATATATATATATATATATATATATATACGTTTGTGTGTGTACGCTAGTCTCGTTAGTAAACTTCCGCTAGTTTCAGGAATAACAACCTCATTCGACGTCTTTCTGTGCATATCTTTTGACATCTTTTATCGACTCGGTAGCATCATTCTTTTGTTTTAGATTGCGAGCCTGATACGGTTTCGTCTATGAAGAAAACAAATCTTTTGCATCAAGCCGACAGACTTTCACATATACATATATATCTATCTATATATCTCTATATCTCTTTCATTCTCTTTCTCTTTCTATCTGTACTCTGCTCCTTTGTCGCTCCCCGCTCAACCAGTCACGAAAATTCATCAAAACATGCCCTACTTTTCTCTTTGTTAAAATAAAATATAATGAAAAGGCGAGCAAGCGTAGGCTTCATTTGAAATGAGTGACATAGGCACGAAAAGCCTGTTCACTTTAAAACGCACACCGCCGTAAGGAACTCCATTCTGATGCATCCATATGTTTTCCCATGTTGTTATCACGGCCATTGGTTTGAGCTGTTGATGAAATAAAGTTCGTTCTGTGATTTTTGTCTACACAAGTTACAAATGACTCAGCCATCTGTTTGATTATTCTGTCACGCCCCCAGACCTCGTGGTTTTGTCAAATGTATTCAGTGTATACATTACGTACAGATTTATTCTTGTTCATAAGTAGAACAATAAATTCAAAAAAAAAAAAAAAGGAGAGGAAAAAACAATTGTCTGAATGGAGATATTTTTGGCATACGATTTATTCTATCAGAACAAAAGCAATTATTCATTACATATATCTCACAAGGATGTGCGTTGTGGTGCAGTGGATATCGGCTCGGAACGAGAAATCGGGGAGCCGAGTTCAAATTCCAGTTGAATTCATTGCATTCACTTACGCGCAAATACCCTTGGGAAAGGTATTAACCCGTCTCTTCCATCCAGTTATGGGTTAAATAACAAAACAGATTGGGTTCTATAGCCTTGGCTGGCAACCAGTTTACCGCAGAAAGTAATGGCAACCTACTCTTCTGCCCAGTCAGTCATGTCTCTTTCGCGTATGCCACTTAAATGAAATCTCACAATATATATATATATATATATATATATATATATATATATATATATATATACGAGACATATTTGGTGATCTTGGGCAAATGAATGATGAATCGGGTATCGGAAGAAATCCCGAGGGAAAGAATATTAAGAGCGACAAAAGACAGGGGCAGTGGAAGTCCAAGATCGCCTACGGCCTGAAGGGAAACGGCACACAAAGAAGAGTTACTTTCTTTGTACAGGCATATATATATATATATATACGAGACATATTTGATGGTCTTGGGCAAATGAATGGCGGATCGGGGTTTGGAAGACATCCCCAGAGGAAAAATATTAAGAGCGACAAAAGACAGGGGCAGTGGAAGTCCAAGATCGCCTACGGCCTGAAGGGAAACGGCACACAAAGAAGAGTTACTTTCTTTGTACAGGCATATATATATATATATATATATACGAGACATATTTGATGGTCTTGGGCAAATGAATGGCGGATCGGGGTTTGGAAGACATCCCCAGAGGAAAAATATTAAGAGCGACAAAAGACAGGGGCAGTGGAAGTCCAAGATCGCCTACGCCCTGAAGGGACACAGCACACAAAGAAGAATTACTTATAGGCAGATGTTTTGACAGTGGCGAATAATTTCCCAAAGTCATTTTGGCGATTTCTTTAAATAGAAGGGTACAGAAATAATATATATATATATATATATATATATATATATATATATATATATGTTTAACTTTCCCTTAGTATTGCGAGCATTAGCAAACATTAGTATAATGAAGCTTTCAAATCAAACATTTATATGCATACGAGTGTACCCTGCAGTAAAAAATGACGGCAAACTATTTGGAAGGTTATTAGGTATTTCCTCACGGGTTATCGCCCCTTAGCGTGACAGGCGGAAAACCAAGCCAAGAAGAAATGTTAGCCATTATGTTGTTTTCAGAACAAAAAAATACAGAATAAAAGATCAGAAGTAATGTCCGGATGTAATCACACCTTTACATATATCTTAGAATCATACAAACCGGGACAAAATTGTTTTAAAATCCTTAATTAACTTCTACCTAGAAACCTAGGTTGCGTAAATAACTCATTTCAAAATAAATAATATTTAAAAGTTTTACAATATAAATGTATTGAGCACTTTCTCATTCAACTGAGTACTGGTCTAATTTAATTATGACCAAAAACCAATTATATATATCCACCCGTGCATTGAATACTAATGCCATATCTGGTCGGGTTCTCCTGCTATCCACCTAGGGGTCCTTGAAAAAATCCGACGGAGAATATGTAATGTGATCGATCCCGACATGCCAGCTCGAATACAGTCACTTTCTCACCGGCGCAATGTGGCTTCCCTGTGTCTCTTCTACAAATACTTTCACTGCTTCTGCTCCGATAAACTTGGCTCACTGGTGCCCCCTATATATAAATTTACTCGAGCCACAAGATTAGCAACTAGGTCCCACCCTTTTACTGCGAAACCAATAAAATGTAAACGCAAATTCTACTCCAGCAGCTTCTTTTCTCGCACTTCCCGCCTGTGGAATTCCCTTCCATTTACTTGCTTCCCCGACAGCTACAATCTCCAAGAATTTAAATGTAAAGTCAATAGTCATCTCCTATCTCACTAACCAGCATCCTTTCTCTCATACTCCTTTCTCCGTCCACTCCACTCTCATCAGTATTCTCATCCTTCTCTTACCCACTCCTGACACCCCCTATAACCTACTTTCACATAACTTTCCTCCCATCCATTCACAGTTAGATTAACCAAATGCAGACGACAATTCTACTCCTGCAGCTTCTTCTCTCGCACTTCCCGCCTGTGGAACTCGCTTCCATATTCTTGCTCTCCTGACGGCTACAACCTCCAGAAATTTAAATGCAATGTCAATACTCATCTATTAACCACTGGACACTAGCTCTCTCCCCACCCCCGTATATCCTTCCCTTTCTCTCCACCTATGTATCTGTCATCGCACCTGCTTTCTCAGCTTTCTATTGTTCCTTTCTAACTAGTTTGTACTCCTCACTCTTTTCTAATTAATCTTTTTACAGTTATGTAGCCCCCCCCCCACACACACACACACACATCAGCGGCATTTCTGCCTTCCTCGGGGTGAAATGATTAAAAAAAAAATGTAACACCCTGCAAAACAGCGATATTATATATATATATGAGAGAGAGAATGTCAACAGCTGAAAAACTATACGACGTACTGACTAAACTCAAAGTAGCACAAAGTCACGTGACCGAGCGTTTGAGGTTACTGAGGTCATTCAAACTGATGTCTGATTATGTCCTCTCACCCAGGAACTCTAAGTTGCTGTATAAACCTCAGTTAGGTTATGTGGGTGATGTGCCTGAGCATGCGTCTGCGACAGGGATTATCTAGTCACTCTAACATACTGTTGTGCTCAGAAAACAAGAGTAAGAAGTTATTATATATGTTCAAGATAATGTGCGAACAGCCATTCAACTAACATTTTTGTTGCTAGAATTTCTGGGGATGTCCTGATATCTGCGGTCAGTCAGTTAAGTGTCATACGTGATACACGCTTGGGCGATCATGTCTCGAAAGAGACATGACTGACTAGGCAGAAGATTATCCCGCAGTAGGTTGCAATTGCTTTCTGCGGGAGATTGGTTGCCATCCAAGTCTATAGAACCCAATCTATCTTGTTATTTAACCCATAACTGGAAGGAAGAGACGGATTAATACCTTTCCCAAGGGTATTTGCGCGTAAGTGAATGCAAGGAATTCCACTTCCCGATTTCTCGTTCCGAGTCGATATCCCCTGCACCACAAAATAGCGATAAAACTGACCCATTTTCTGGTGAACCACTATAAAATGCGGTCTTGAGTCGTGTCGAGCGTCGGGTGAATATAACGAATTTTCACTCACTAAACACTGACCAGGTGTCATATATTGGTCATGTTTTTGTGGCAAGCAAATTACTGTTACCATGACAACTGCGTGGGGTCTTTTCAAACTTGATGCAACACTTTTCGGGAAAATCTGATGCAAATAAAACAGAAAGCAGAAAAGTAAATAAAACGTAATCTGCCCCGGACGTTTATTGACAAACGAGAAATTACCAAAAAGAAAAAGAAAAAAGAAAAAAATATTTTCACGTTAGTGTTTATTTTATTTTAATTTTATTTATTTATTATTTTATTCTTATTTTATTTTTAATGTAGATTTTCAATTCGGGTATACTGAGAAATTTAACCTCTCTCTTTCTAATACTAGTATCTATCTATCCTAGTCTGTTCTTTCTTTATTTATTTATTTATTTATTTATCTATGTATCTATCTATGTATCTATCTATCCTGGTCTGTTCTTAATTAATTAATCTATCTATCTATCTATCTATCTATCTATCTATCTATCTATCTATCTATCTATCTATCCTGGAATGTTCAATTAATCTAATCTATCTATCTATCTATCTATCTATCTATCTATCTATCTATCTATCCTGGTCTGTTCTTAATTAATCTATCTATCTATCCTGGTCTGTTCTTAATTTATCTATCTATCTATCTATCTATCTATCTATCTATCTATCTATCTATCTATCCTGGTCTGTTCTTAATTAATCTATCTATCTATCTATCTATCTATCTATCTATCTATCTATCTCAGTCTGTTCATTATCTATCTATCTATCTATCTATCTATCTATCTATCTGTTGTATATATCTCACACTGTTTCTATCTTTTTCTAGGTCAAGAGGCTTAGATTTACGTTGTAAAAAATACAAAAAGATTTCTATTCAAACAAGTGTATCAACGATATTTAACGTTTAAAGTAATTAAATATGT
This sequence comes from Ascarosepion bandense, assembly GCA_037127315.1. Taxonomy (NCBI): domain Eukaryota; kingdom Metazoa; phylum Mollusca; class Cephalopoda; order Sepiida; family Sepiidae; genus Ascarosepion; species Ascarosepion bandense. The sequence continues at coordinate 88,436 of JBBBDQ010002343.1, forward strand.
CTGTGTGCATTTATACACGTCTGTGTGTGTATGTTTGTGCGTGCATGCGTGCTTGCTTGTTAATATGTCTTTTTCCTTTCCGCCTGCTTCTATGTATCAAGCAACTTCTAAATGGCATTTCCATGCTGGTTGTGTTCTCTTTAAATAAAAATACTCATTAATTGCTCTCCTGTGTCTTAAATGGAACGAAGACAAACTCACAACGAATAAACACGCTTATTCTACATATCACAGAAAGGAGCTCATATCAGTTGTCGACCACACACACACACACACACACACACACACACACACATACACACACACACACACACACACACACACACACACACACACACATATATATATAGTGTATCTAGGCAGTAGATAATTTTCTAAACATTTACTGTTAAATATAAGAGACAATGAATGTCTATTATGTTTAATCATGAGCCGTTCTAAACATCGTATTTTGGCTTTTATTTCAGGTGAAAATAAAAACAAAAATTCTCCAACATTTGGTAAATTTTTTTTATTATCCAGTTTCTAAGCTTTAGGCTCACATGAGCCATCTTCAGAGAGATATATATTGTAGTTATTATTATTATTATTATTATTATTATTATTATTATTATTATTATTATTATTATTTAATACTCATATTCTGGCGTATTCTCGCGTATACCCTATGTTAAGAATAAGTAGAAAAAGATTTTCAGCTTCGCACCTACTTTCTAGAGAGACGGGTTCATAAAGAGGAAATGGATGGGTTAACCAATAAAAATTTATAATAAGCCTAACCCGAATAATTCACGATTTTAGCACTGAGGTCATTAACGTAAGCTAGATTTTAAATTTATCTCAGTCTAAAAAATACTATTCAATATCAAACTGAGACGAAAGTTCTGTCGCAACCGAAAATGTTGTGATTTTCAAAGAAAAATTATTGTGCTTTGAGAAAGCCAAAAACGAAAGGAAAAAAGAAAGATGGAAAGTAAACCAAGAGAGAAGAAAAAGAAGAAAAGAGATAAAATAAGGAAAGAAGAAAAAAACAGGCAAAGAACTAGAAGCAAGGAAAAAGAAGAAAGGAAACGAAAAGAGAAGAACCAGAAATAAGAGAAAACGAAAAAAAAAAAAAAATGGAGCGAAAAAGATGAGAAGAAAAAAATGAAAGATGAAGAAAAAAAAGAAGAAATGAAAACAAAAGAAGTAAAGAATAAAAATGAAATAATAAGAAACGAAACGAAACAAAGGAAGAAAAAAAACGAAACAAAGGAAGAAAAAAAAATTAAACAAGGGAAGAAAAAAAAACGAAACAAAGGAAGAAAAAAAAACGAAACAAAGGAAGAAAAAAACGAAACAAAGGAAGAAAAAAAAATTAAACAAAGGAAGAAAAAAAAACGAAACAAAGGAAGAAAAAAAACGAAAATCGAAAACAAAACAAAAAAGCAAAGAAGAGGACAAATAAAGAATTAAACGAAAAAAAAGAAAGAGACGTAGAAACATCAAACAAAAAGCGAAGAAGAAATAAATAGAGAATAAAAAAAAGAAAAATGCAAAAGAAGAAGGGCGATAGCGAATAAGCAAACCTCTTTCACCAATTTCAGCAAAAATATAATGAATAAAATTCTGAATTCCTTCCTATTCGGTCGAATTAAAAAAAATAACGTGTACTTACTAGAAATGCATAAAACGAATTTATTTACATTTTTTTTTTTTACTATCAAATTCGGTCAACCGTTGATAATGGAATGCCTGAAGATGTCAAAAATATCAAAAGAAGCAGTGAACTTCAGAATGAAGACAATGGAAACTTAGAAATAAGAACTAATATCATAACTTTTTATTTATTTTTTTTTGTTTACTACTAGCAGTATAGCCCGGCGTTGCTCGGGTGTAATGAAAGCTTTAAAACTAATCCGTGGTCCTGGAGCTCGGACTCACCCTAAAGAATATTTGAAATAATAAAATATAGTAATCGGGGAGACATCCTCTTGGAAATCGGTTCCACAAAACAGTGGTACGTAAGAAGAAGCTGCTCGTGTGGAACCTATATCTGACCAATGGAATGCGAAGGACATGAGGAGCGTTTTCTGCGATGTACTTAGTGTGTTTTCATGCAAATAGCAATAGAGACTTGCGACATATCGTCTGTGAGGAAAGTGGTTGTAGGGTTGAAAAGATGCAATGAGCTAAACAGCAATTTCTACCCATGACAAGTGTACTCCATTTTTTTTTTAGCTGAATCTGACTCTTGTAAAAATAAAGGATTGTCACGAGTCAGGTAAATGGAACTGACAATTTTTCTAAAATCTTTAGCGATGGAGCATATACGAGTTCCATTTCATGCTTGGGTGGTGGTTAAGTTTCAGTAGGCGCTCTAGGTCACCCCGAGGGAACATCCAAGTTTTTTTCCCGCACTGAGACAGGGCTAGATCAGCCATATTAACTGCCAATCTCTGGTGGTCTAGAGTTTGGAGATGAAAGCGGTTATCTTTGAAACTAAATGACTGTCCTCACCATTATTCGTCATACTATTGAATGAAGACAAGAATCTGGCATTGAAAAATTTGCAAAGAATATAAATGCAAATGAAAAACAACAGAAGGAATTAAACAACCCAGAATATATAGACGCTTTAGGATATCTATCCAGGAGAGATAGTTATTGTTGGGTAACTGATAGCTAGTCATAGGCTCTTCGTAGCGGCCGAAAACAACGCTAGAAAAACCAAATATATAAAACTAGCAGTATAACCCGGCGTTGCTCGGGTGTAATGAAAATTTTAAAACTAATCCATGGTCCTAGAGCTCAAACTCAGCCTAAATAATATTTGACATAATAAAATAATTGCGACAATTTACCATTCGCACCTAATAAAATAATTGCTACAATTTACCAATCGCATATATATATATATATATATATATATATATATATATATATATATATACTAGCAGTATAGCCCGGCGTTGCTCGGGTGTAATGAAAGCTTTAAAACTAATCCATGATCCTGGAGCTCAGACTCACTGGACGTTGGGACGAAAGACTAAAAAGCAATAGTTGTTTCCAGTTGAATCGAAACCGTAGACTGAAAGAAAAATGAATGGATGTAAGTCAAATTTTGATTTCCTGGTGTCGATATCAAATAAGTTTTTTGTTCGTCATAAACTGAATTTTAAAGGCTAAATAAGTCCTCTGAGTAAATGGTATCATGGCTGAGACTAAGAACTAAGAACTACCTACTTAGAACCAAACCCGAAGCAAAAACTAAAATAAAAGGGCTGATAAAAATACAGACATACAGGCAGATAAACAGACACACACACAAACATCTTACCTTTTATATATATATATATATATTATCGATTTTCTGTACTATTGTAAGAACTGCAACCTTGAAACTTTTGAATATCGTTTCTTATGTCTTTGTCTATGAGTGTATCAAATTTGATTAAAATCGGACTACTCCTTCTATAACCCGATTTTTTCGATTATCGATTTTCGATATTTATCAGGGGTACCTCGACACAAAACCTAGCCAAGAACACTTGCAGACGCTTATAGTACAACTGTGTAACTTTTCAAGAAAATTGGTTCAGCCGTTTCGGAGACTATAAGTAACGGACACACACACACACACAGAGACAAAGTTCCATTAATAAATAAGTTTAAATGTACAATGGACAAAGGGTAGAAGAGTAAAAATAGACGTTATGGAAATAAAGATGAGGCAGTAAACCAAATAACCAGTGAATATAGTAAATTAATCCAGAAGCGAGAATTTGTAGATATGATGGGTTGGTAATAAGATACAGTGGGAACTTTGCATGCGACTGAATTTGGGCCATTACTGACCAGTGGTATATGAATAGAAAAGAAACTGTCCAAGGAAACGATACACATAATTTCAGCTCGCGCAATTCAGGCCAGAATAAGAAGATGGCTCAGAACGAGAAATCGGGGAGCCGAGTTCGAATTTCAGTTGAATTCCTTGCATTCACTTACGTGCAAATAACCTTGGGAAAAGTATAAATCCGTCCTTTTACTCCAGTTATGGGTTAAATAATAGGACAGATTGGGTTCTATAGCCTTGACTGGCAACCAGTTTACCGCAGAAAGTAATGTCAACCTACTGCGGGATAATCTTCTGCCCAGTCAGTCATGTCTCTTTCGAGACATGATCGCACAAGCGTGTATCACGTACGGCACTTAACTGAATGTCTTAAACGGGATTTTGCCGGAAATATTTTTGACGGGTTCTGATTAATTTCCTTATTTTCATGATAAGTATATATCAACACTTCGTTTGGGAAAATGCCCCAGATCACAAAAGGTATCATACCAGGCCGTAGGGAATAGCAAACTGTTTAAACATTGTGATTAAATTAAAAAAAAAGAAAACAGAATTCGATATGTTTCATATAATTTGCCGAATATTCGTTGAATACCGAGTACTTAATCCAACCATTATCTCTTCTTCTTCTTCTTCTTCTTCTTCTTCTTCTTCTTCTTCTATGTGCCCAGTCCTTTCAGGATCATGGCTCTCCACGTCTCCTTATCCTTGGTGGCTCTTAGCACGCTTTCTCCAGTTACACCACCCAAACCCCTCTCTGACATCCACTAGCTGAAAACCATAAATCTAGAATATAAATGTATAGAAACTAGCATGGCCACAAAATGAGGGATCAGTTTATATATTGGTTATAATATAGAATCGATCCCACATTTTATATGCACATTATTATTTCTTATAAACAGTTTGCATATATATTTTTCTTCTATGTGCCCTGTCCTCTTCAGAACGTAGGCGATCATGGCTCTCCACGTCTCCCTATCCCTGGTGGCTCTTAGCACGCTTTCTCTTGTTACACCATGCAATCCACGTTCTGCCATCCATTATCTCAAGCCCGTAAATCTAGAATATAAATGCATAGAAACTAACATGGCCACAAAATGAGGGATCAGTTTATATATTTATTATAATATAAAATTGATCCCCCACTTTATACACACATTATAATTTCTTATAAACAGTTTGCATATATATTCTTCTTTTATTTGCCCTGTCCTTTCAGGGCGTAGGCGATCATGGCTCTCCACGTCTCCCTATCCTTGGTGGCTCTTAGCACGCTTTCTCCTATATCATCTCGCAACCTCATTGACAGATACAAAACGAGGTTTGCGCAATAGTAAGCGAGTCCCTGAGATAATATAAACAAAAATTGTTTAATTTTATGAATATTTTTGTTCCAGCGTGATAGAGAAAATTGAAAATGGCTGTAATTCGTTTAATAAAATATGAATATATAGTGTGTAATTAACATTTGTTATCTATGAAAAAATGAGACATTTTTTTTAATTATCTAGAAATAAAAAAAAGTCATTTTCGTTTTTTGTTCACATGGTCTGATGGATAAAAGCGTTGTTGGATCCTGTGACTTGCCTAAAGAGTTATGAGTTCAATATCTGGCTACAGCAGTTGGGAACAGAAACTCAGAGAGTTGAGTTAAAATGAGATAACTAAGACATTCGGGAGTGACATGACTCAAGGAACGATAACAATCTACCCTAGGGATCAAAATGAAAGGTTCAGATCAAAATTCTTATCACCTGAAGAAGGCCGAAGCGTACAACGGTCGAAACGTCGTGAATATATATATTGTGATGCCCTATCTACCTTGGAATGAACTTTTCCTCTTTCATAAATACTGACCTGCGAAACTTCCTAAAGGAGGTAGTCGAGACGCAGTATAACTTGACAGTTCGAACGGACACTTCTATCTGCTGACTATTAACACTTATTTTGTATATATATTCTGTTATTCCAATACACTGGTTCAAGCCTACCTACCTTTTCGTGTCTTTCTTCCTGGCCTTAACAGGCCACATCAATATGATAATAAAGATGAGGACAACAGTCCGAATATTGTAATTTTTAATATTATCTTAGGGTTCGCTTCTTTTTGCGAAAAACTGTATATTTCATCTAAAAAAATTTAATTATAGTTTTTCTGTTCATATCACTAATGAAAGGAAAAGACACGGTAGATGTATAATAAGTGGTTTATTAAAATTATGGCGTCAAATAATCACCAGTAATTTATGATATTTGATAATTCGCAAAAATGGTTCTGACTCCCTGGATAAGAGATCCTAATTATCCTAATATCTTTGATTATCAACCGTGTCAATGCAAACAATATAACGAATTGAGCGATGTTTTTAGCATGACACTTAACTTGGGATTTAGTAAGCTTAATTCGGCTGAAAGGCCACAATCATGGAGACCTAATGAAGATTGAACCAGTTTAGCCTGTGATGCACTACATGAAATTATGATTGACGTAATATCAGGTGTTATTCACACAACAGTATTGTTTCTTCTTTTTCTATTTTTTTTCTTTTCGTGTTTTTTTTCTTCTTTCTGTCTTTTTTTACGTCTTTCGCTTACATTTTTTGTCGTCTGCTTTCCTTACATTTTGCCTTTTTGCTCTTTTTTTTTTTTTGAGTGGTGTACATCGAAATTTCTTCGGTAAATTTTCGTTTTAGGTCTCGAAGGCTTTTCCCCCCTTCAAATTTATCCAAAATAGCATTATTTCTGTGCAAATGTATATGCTGAACTCAAATCAATAATTAGTTATTGACGAAACTTAACTTTTTGATCTGAACGTCCAAAAAAATCGAACTACATTTTGTCTCCCGTAACTCTAATGCAGTCATGTAATTAACTGCTAAATGACTTTCTGCGTAGGACAACAAATTTCGGTCTATTTTCGGTCGGTTTCCTTCCTTTACTGAAACTTCCGGCGATTTACTTCCTGTAATGAAAGTAATACTCTGTTGTATGTCTACGCTTATTACTTTCCGTAAAGGAAGTAAATCGACCGAAATTTGCTGCCTACGCAGTACGTCATTCTGCAGTTAATTACATGACTTCGTGAGAGTTACGGGGAAGAAAAAGTGCGAGATATAGTTCGTTTTTTTTTTATGGACTTTCAAATAAAAAAAGGTAGTTTTTTTTTCAATAACTAATTGTTGATTTGAGTTCAGCATATACATTTGCACAGAAATAATGCTATTTTGGATAAATTTGAAGGCGGAAAAGCCTTCGGGACCTAAAACGAAAATTTACCATTTCTTCTCCCTTGTTGACGTTCTTCATCGTTCTTCTTGTTTTATGTTTGTTATTTCTTTTTCTCAATTTTCTTCGTCGTCGTCGCGTCTTATTTTGTGATTTTCTTGTTTTTTTTTTTTTGTGTGTGTTTTCCCTTTCGTGTTTTTGTTGTTGTTGTTGTTGTTGTTGTTCTTGTTCTTCTTCTTGTTCTTCTTCTTCTTCTTTGTTAATTGTATCTTTTTCTTATTCTTCTAAAATATTACTATTATTTCTTCTAACGCACTTATTCCCTTAAATCAATTTTGAAATTAATAATAAACTCACGATCCTCATATAAGAATCTTCAATCTGTACGAAAATAGGTAGAATACGTGTTCTTGACTTATTCATTCAATCCTGAGATTTGGAAGGGGCCTTTTAGCGCTTCACCCTGGAGAGACATTTGTATATATGTGAGGCACGCCCTGCGGGGATATTAGCAAACAATTTAGCAACACCGACTACTGCAATCTTTCACATGTTACAAGCCAACTGTCTACTGCGTTTCCTTTCGTTCGCTTTGTGAAATATAACACAAAAGAGAAATATAGAGAGGATGGGAGCCATGTCTTCAGTCATCGACTATAGGTGTGTGTTTGATAATCAAGAGAAATCGGGTCCTTATCTGTTTCTTCTAGAAATAAATATATAAAAAATTATTATTTTTCTTATTATAAAAATTATTCTGTTTCTCATTTTGGTGAAAAAAATTGTTTTATTATACCACATTTTAAATAATATTTGCTGTTTTTGTCACAAACTTTCCGTTTTTCGGGCTTCCTCATATTGTTTTATAGAAATAAACTTATTATTCTGCACTCTGCTTAAACAAATATTGTCTCTCTTGTTTCAGCCAATCCATTCACCGGGTTTCCTCATATCATTTTTAGAAATAGCCTTATTATTCTGCAAATTGTTTAGACGAATATCTTAGTCTATTTTCTTTGATAACATTGTTTCAGCCGATCCGTTCTCTGGGCTTCCTGGTGCATTCTTAACTATCCGCGGCAGTGCTACAGTATTAATACCGTGGTATTTCAATATTTAAAATATTACAGATATACAGGTGCGATAGGTTAATTGTCACGATTTTGTATTTTTAATTTTCTACATGCGCGTTGTTTCGTTTTTATTTTGTTAACTGCACAAATTAGTAGGGTCAGTTAAGCAGTGTGTGTGAGAAAAAGTGTATCATGACGCAATTCACACCACCATAAATTTGGAAACGACATGACGTACTGTTTGGCAGTCGCACCGGAAACTCAAGTAGGAACATATGAAGAGAGTGTTTGGGTGTCAGTCTAAGGACAGAGCAGAGAATTTGAAAAGAGTTGGATGAGCCTAAAAGAACTGCCGGATTTGTTGGAAAAATTCAGGCTATAAAAACAATCCCTTCAAGGTCCAAAGCCAGGGAGATAGTGTTGCCCTAGGTCAAAAGTGTAGCTGCTGGCAACAGGACTCTGCACCATGCCACGCTCGAAAGAGAACCTAGTCATGGCTGTCAGACAATGTCTGCGACTACATCACCCCGTACATCTGGCCATGTAACACTCTAAACTGCAAACCCCGCTGATTATTTTGTGTGGAACGCAGTTGAATAAGAGATCGACCCCCCCCCCCCCAGTGACTGAATTAATCTATATTATAATTCTGCTTGTTCCTTCCTTAGTCAGTTCGTCCGTCCATTACACCACACTCTCTACACGAGCTTTTCTTTCCCCTCTATCTTTTTTCTCTCCTCAGCCTTTCGCTCACCTTTGCCAAACGGAAGGGTAGTAAAGAGTGAAAGAGTAGGAGGAGAGAGCCTATAGCATGTGGTTGTAGAGTAATTGTGTGTGTATATGTTTGTGTACTGTACAATACAGTAAAAATAGGTAGGTTTCTTGTCGTATCCCGCGACCTAATAACAAAGTTTCTGGACTCTACACCC
>JBBBDQ010002343.1:102500-127500 GCA_037127315.1 Ascarosepion bandense
AAAAAAAAAAACGAAAAAAAATAATCTGCAATATTATCGATCTAGACCTTGCATCTCCGGTCAGTTAATTTTCCACCGCCAAAACGTAACACACATTATCTCTTCTGTAAACATTTTCACGGTAATTGTTCTGATGAGCCTTTCTTGTTGGCATATCGACTACACAAATGTAAGTGCAGTACTAGATTGGCAGGTAGGTTTCATAATTTCACCGATGAAATTATTAATTGTAACCGTAAGTTTTATGCTAATAATTTCTTCTTCCGCAATTCTCTCATGCGGAAGTAACTACTTTGCTTTGCCTGCCTTCCTGTCAACTACAATCTTCAAAAAATGCAAATGCAATGTCTGCCACCATCTTCCATCTCCACGAAACCCGTACTTTTATTGTACTTTCTCAGTAAGGTAAGCAAATGATTCCCAGGAAAAACAGAACATATCAACAATAATTGATTCAAATTAAAATTAAAAGAAAAAATGCAATGAATTTTAAAAAGTTGAGCGTGTGCTGTATTTGTATATATACACTACACCGGCCATAATTATTAGGCCACCCCAGTGTTTTAAAAAATGATGTATTTCATACTATTTTTAGTATTTATTGCCAAGTGAATAATTGTAAATGAAAATAGAATGTTTCTTTTGTTATTATTCATTTGCAAAATTTTTTAAAGGCAAATAGCGACAATTTATCCATCACACCCTGTAGATTATATACATATATATATATATAGATATTTTCTAAACATATGCTATTAAATATAAGAGACAATGAATGTCTATTATGTTTAATCATGAGCCGTTCCATTTGGATAATTATTTATTGGTTTTATTCTATGCTTTCGGCTCACATGAGCCATCTTCAGAGAGGTAGTTTAAACTGAAATATTATAAAATCCACCATCACCGACGATTTTATTTTGTGTTGACATAAAACTCCGCTTGGCAACGGCAATTATCCAAATGTTGGAGAATTTTTGTCTTTATTTTCAACTGAAATTAAAGCAAAAATACGACGTTTATAACGGCTCATGATTAAACATAATAGACATTCATTGTCTCTTATATTTAATAGCATATGTTTAGAAAATTACTTGCTGCCTCGATATACTATATATATATATATATATATATATATATATATACACAGTACCGGCCATAATTATTAGGCCACCCAACTGTTTTAAAAAATGATGTATTTCATACTGTTTTTAGTATTTATTGCCAAGTGAATAATTGTAAATGAAAATAGAATGGTTCTTTTGTTATTATTCATTTGTAAAAAGTTTTAAAGGCATATAGCGACAATTTACCCGTCACACCCTGTAGATTATATATATATATATATTTACACTACCGGCCATAATTATTAGGCCACCCCATTGTTTTAAAAAATGATGTATTTCATACTATTTTTAGTATTTATTGCCAAGTGAATAATTGTAAATGAAAATAGAATGGTTATTTTGTTATTATTCATTTGCAAAAATTTTTAAAGGCAAATAGCAACAATTTATCCATCGAACCCTGTAGATTATATATATATATATATATATATATATATATATATATATATATATATATATATACACTACCGGCCATAATTATTAGGCCACCCCATTATTTTAAAAAATGATGTATTTCATACTATTTTTAATATTTATTTCCAAGTGAATAATTGGTAATTAAAATAGAATGATTCTGTTGTTAATACTGCACAATAACAAGTGCATCAAATGAATTTAGAAATATTTAATAATTACCTATATTGCAGTTTTATCAAAATAATTTCCTTTTGCCATCACGACGACTGCACGCACTCTGAGCATTCTTGCCACAAGTTGTTTTTCTGATAACTCACCCCAGGTATCTTTTAGACATATAACTAAATCACGAACATTACTCGGCTGTTTCTTCTTACTTTTCCCGTCCAACTCATCCCCATTTAACTTCAATTGGTGAGATGTTTGGTGACTGAGGGGCCAACACCTAACGTTTAACACTTCAGCGCTTTCTTTTAATTATAAAGATTTTTGCCACAATTTAGAAATATATTTTGGGTCGTTATTCTGCTGGAGGATAAAGTTTTGACCTACAATACGCAATCGAGATGGAATTGCATTTTTTTTTTTTTAATCATATCACCCCGAGCAAGGCGGTAACGCCGATGATGTGCAGGGGGCTACATAGGAGTGAAAAGATTGGAAAAGAGAAAACCGGAAACCACATCCTAAACAGGGAACAAGGGATGATCCTCTTCACCTGTTCAATCGACGTGGGTGGAGTGAGAACCGGGTGATAGTTTAGTCTATCTACTCCAATTGGAAAAAAAAGTGAGAAGATTGGAAAAGAGAAAACCGGAAACCGCATCCCAAACAGGAAACAAGGGATGAGCCTCTTCAACTGTTCAATAGACGAGGGTGGAGTGAGAACCGGGCGATAGTTCAGTCTATCTACTCCAATTGAAAAGAAAAAAAAGTGAGAAGATTGGAAAAGAGAAAACCGGAAACCGCATCCTAAACAGGAAACAAGGGATAAGCCTCTTCACCTGTTCAATAGACGTGGGTGGAGTGTGAACCGGGCGATAGTTTAGTCTATCTACTCCAATTGTTTAGTCTATCCACTATGTAAGATTGAATGGTACTGTTCTTTCTTCATAGTCCCCTTTACTTCAATGAAGTCACCTGGACTCGTGCCCACAAAACAGCCTCAAACCATTCAGGATCCACCAAGATGTTTCATCGATGACTGTACACATTCATCTTTCACTCGCTCCTCAACCTTCCTTCGCACGTAATCCTCCTTTTACTCACAAACAGTTCGAACTTAGACTCATCAGTCCACAACACTTTTGACCACTGTTCTGGTATCCAGCTTTTGTGCTATCTTCCTCATACTAGTCTCTTCTTCTTATTGGCTGGCAGAAGCAAATGCTTTCTGGCTGCCTCTCGTCCAAAGAACCATTCTATTTTCGTTTTGAATTCTCCACTTGGCAATAAATACTAAAAATTGTATGAAATACATAATTTCTCTTAAAAACTGGGGTGGCCTAATAATTATGGCTGGAAGTGTATATATATATATATATATATATATATATATATATATATATATATATATATATAAGTGATAATAACTGTACTCGTGTCAAAAAAACCTTCCACGAATCTACGAAGAAGGGAAAATGGTTTTAAAAAAGAAAGAGCTGAGTACATGAACATCAGTCAAAAGAGTTCGGACCGAGTCAGCAGGTAGCCCAAAGAAAAAACCCCGACACGAGCAATCAACTAACGAAAAAGCGCTCAGTACTTAGGTAGAGCGGAATAAATAAAGAATACCTAGAGAGCCAGAGAACCTACCTAGGTTTCACCTAAACGGATCGTCAGGGAAAGCTTTCCTTGACGATCCGTTTAGGTGAAACCTAGGTAGGTTCTCTGGCTCTCTAGGTATAATTTATATATATATATATATATATATATATATATATATATATATATATATATATATACTTTTCAAAAACAAAAATACTAAAACTACGTTACAATCAAACATGAGGACGGAATAATAACATTAAAGAATAATATCTTTGAAAATGGCCATTGAAGTGACTGAAAGCGCCTGGAAAGTTGTTGATTATGGAACACTTTTGCACTACTTATCTCAATCAAAAAGTATGTAATAATTCTTTGAAGACGTCTCCTCCTCTAAATAAGTTATTGCAAATCGCAAAAAAGAGATGTCCTTCATCTGGAAAACATTTGTAAGAGTCAGTCACGTTTTCTTCTTTGTTGTAGTCTTTAAAACTATCATTCGACTGCCATGTGATTATTTTAATTATACATCTGATGGCAGATCATCAATTATGCATAAAATAAAGATATTTTTAATTTTTTTTATTTTCATTATGAGATTAAAGGAAAATAATATAAAAAATTGTTTTCTCCAAATAAAAGCATATTCCATGTGGTTTCCATGATAAAAATATTACGCCGTCCGGGCTGTAGCGTGCCGGATTTAGCCTAGAGACAGTTGTGTGCTGGCCTCTTAACTTGACATTAGAGTGTTATATGTTAAGAACAGGCTTATACTCAGGAGATAATACACTAACCAAAAGGCTAATAGAGATAAACAAATTACGTTTTTTGAATCTTATATCTGGACTGAATATTGAATGTTTAAGAATTTTCGAATTTTAGGATTGTTTGCAATGTGACATTTGCACAACATCACGTCAGATATATTTCTACTTTTCTAACTGTTGTAAATCCGGGTGAGGAACCACACAAAATAAAGAACAATAAAACAGATATTTGAGATAGAAAAATAGGTTATATTGAACATAAATAAACAAACTGAAACGCAGGTTAATAATCCAGGAATACGATTAGTAAAGAATATTTATATATATAAAAGGTAACCTGTGAATCTGTGTGTGACTGTTCCCTATGCACGCCTACATTTTTAAGCTACGCCATTCAAACTTTCTAGGGACACATATCTACAGGGAAGCCAGGTCGACACATACTTTTTGAGTTTAAGTTCAGCAATTTTCCCCTTTCGCACTTTTTGGCCAATGGAGTAGATTGTTTACATTTGCTCCATAAAACGTCTAAAATCTAAGATGTTTGCTGAATTACGTCACAGAAATCAAATAACACGTGTCAAACGCGACTAAAATATTTTTTTATTAAAGAAAATATATATAAAAAGATAAGCCTTTATAGTTAATTTTTATTCCGACGTTTTAAAAATTCATTTGGTCAACAAAAAAATGTGAATATTTTTCCCCGTAATTTTGAAAAAGAAATTTTTTTTTTAAAAAGTGTTTTTTCAAACAAAAACAAAATATGTAAAATAAAAAGTGGCATTTTCTCCTACTACTAAAATGTTCTGAGTTGCACGGGCAACGCCGGGCTATGATGCTAGTATATATAAACAAGTCTTGAAGTGAAGCCTTGTTGAAATAGTATGTCCGTGTAATTATTCTGGCTGAGTGGAGCTCAGAGGTACGATGTCTACTGACGCGGTATTCTCTTTGTAACTTCGGTATCATTCGGTAACTTACGGATCAGTCCCGATGTCTCTAACGGATCTCTCTATGGTAAGAGTATATGTATACTCAAGTCGAGTCCATTATCATAGAAAAAAAATATTTTTTTCTTCACGGCACCTTACATCTTAGTATTGTCATATCTGGGTAGGAGCTGTCCAGACTTCACTTCTCAGTCTTTGTTTCCGATGCATGGTTGAATTATTCTCCACCCTCCAACCTCTCTCTCTCTCACAGGCGGAATGAGGAAGGACACGCACTGCTCTATCGCTACCACCATGAAAATTGCTCGGACGAACTGCATCACCTGGTTCTACCAGGTCTGACCCTCACGGCTAGGACCTGTCATGACACTTAGACAGAAGCAAATCACCCACACTTCCTCCGTATTTTATCGGCGAGTAGTAAGTTCCACTCAAAGAACTTCTTGCCGCGAATCACGGCCCCGTGGAACAAACACCCAAGTGGATGTTTTCTCGATGACTACAATCTATTCTAAAGTCAACCGTAATCTCCATATATATATATATATATATATATATATATATATAACTGATTAAACAATATTTATGTTGGCCACACTATAAACTCTCTCTCTCTCACGACGTTTGACACTACATTTAAACAATAATTCTAACATCTTTAGACATTTAAAACAACATACCAGGTCACATACACAATTCTGCGATATCCTCGTCGAAAACACAACCATACTTAAACATGAAAACAATAAACAACAACTAAAAATACTCGAAGCCATATACATAAAACAGTTGAAACCTGAACAAAATTAACTACGAAATCTCCACACACATTCTCAAATGCCTATGATAGATAACAGAAGCGATTGGTTATCCCAATGGCTTTCCCATACTTAATACATCTCGCCCCCACTCTCACGTGGTCATGTGTCACGTCACAAGCTGTAGTGCGATTTTCGCTTCCAGCACGCACGCACGCACGTGTTTGCCCATACAAACAAAATAGACAACTACAATTTTTCGGCCGCGAACTGCTTACAATTTTCATCTTTGATAATGGCTGATATAAGTCGAAACCTTAGAGAGGATTAAATAATGAACATGTGTCAATATTGTGATTTTCTTTATCAGACGATATGAAAAAAATTACCTAAAATAAATCGACAAAACTTGCCGATATCATTTAATAAAACATGCATCAATATATATATATATATATATATATCCCAATGAATCCACATGAATAAAAACGAAGAAAATAATTGCAACATTCAAAACATTACTTTAAAACAGTGCTCCGTATAAAAATAGAGCAATGAGTATTTATTATTAATTATTACTTTAGAACATGTGCAAACTACAAACTACTACAAAATTGTACATTTTGTTTCGACATTGAAAGAACAATGTGTCATCAGGTCGCTAATAATGATGGTAATAAACGTTTTATTTGAAAAAAATAAAAAACACCACCTTCCATTATTCCCAGGTCGCATGAGAAAGAACCGAATGAGACATTGGGTGTCCCTGCTATTCACCTCGCGGTTCTTGACAAAATCCAACAGGGGACCTGTAACGTGATCGATACTGACTTGACAGCTCGGCTGCAGTCGTTCTCTCACCGGTGTGACGTGGCTTCCCTGTGCGTCTTCTACAAATACTTTCACGGCTTCTCCTCCAATGAATTTAGCTCACTGGTGCCCCCTTAGGTATGAATTTACAGGAGCTACTAGATTAGGTTCTACCCTTTTATAGTGAACCCGATAAAATGTAACCGCCGATAGATAAAATCTCCAGGAATTACTTACATTCAAAATAAACATTGTTTTTTTTTTATTAGACGTGGTACACAGACATAAACAGACATAAGTTTTTTTTCTTTATAGTTAAAATATACATCCATTGCTTTATCACACATATCTGACCAATGAAACTACGTCAATTAACATACTGTCTCTTGGATTTGTTAATAAGATTTTTAAATCATTCGTTTTAAAGAATCTCTGAAGAAGCTAATTAAAGTGAAACATGTTAGATTAAAGACAGTTTTTCCTACTTATTCCATTCATCTTTTCGATCCATATATTCACCTCATATTTACATATGTACATTACAGCAATACTCTACCATTACAACTTTAAAAATCAATTAAAAATTTGGTAGTCCTTTACACCAAAATCCAGCACGACACTATCAATAAAATACCTTTTAATCTGTAAAATTCATTCTAGACGTCAGTCAGTTAAATGCTATACGTGATACAGACCTTGGCGATCATGTCTCGAAAGAGACATGACTGACTAGGCAGAAGATTTCCTCAGTAGGTTGTCATTAATTTCTGCAGTAGAGCTATAGAACCAAATCTGTCCCGCTACTTAACCCATAGCTGGAGGGAAAAGCGATAGAGTCATACTTTTTTTCTAAGAAGCACCTAAAAAAATTAACAATCTGATATCTAGTCGTTTGGTTAGATTTGCAGAACTGGATCATACCGAAAACTTTTCTGCGTTATCCATATATATATATATATATATATATATATATAATGTCTCAAAGTGATGATGTTCAAATAAGCAACTAATTACTCATGTAAATCGTAAAAAAAAAATTGAGAAGAGTAATTTTGATTTGAGCCCCAAATGTTCCAAAATGAGCTTCTCACAAAGCTGCTAATGAGCTATATTCACAGAAAGTTCATCTTTGCTAAGATTTACTCCCTTAATCTCTCTCTCTCTCTCTCTCTCTCTCTCTCTCTCTTCCCTATACACTTACTGTCTCTTTTTTCTCTTTCTCTCTTCGATTTCTCTCTTTCACTCTCTCTCCTCTTTTAATCTTTCTTTTTCTCTCTCGTCGTTATTCATCTCTTCTACAAAATCTTTTTTCAATTTCGATTTACTTTCTCTCGCTCTCTTTTTCTCTCTCTCTTTCTCTGTGTGTGTGTGTGTCTCTCTCTCTCTCTCACTCACTCACTCACTCTTTCCGGCCTTCTTTTCTACACCGATTCATTCTTCTTCCGCTTCCTGTTTGCTTTCTTTCTTTCTTTCTTTCTTTCTTTCTTTCTGTTATACACTTACGTTTTCTTCTTTCTCTCTCTCTCCTCTCTTTTTCTCTATTATCGTTCTTCATCTCTTCTACCAAAACTTTTTTCCGATTTCTCTTTGCTCTCTCTCTCTCTCTCTCTCTCTCTCTCTCTCTCTCTTCCTTATACACTTAATATCTTTTTCTTTCTCTCTCCTCTTTTAATCTCTCTTTTTCTCTCTCATTGCTATTCATCTTTTCTACCAGATCTTTTTCCGATTTCTTTGCTCTCTCTTTCTCTCTCTCTCTCTTTCACACACACACACACTCTTTCTAGTCTTCTTTCCCCAACCGTTTCATTCTTCTTTCTATTCCTGTTTTCTCTCACACACACACACTCTCTCTCTCTCTCTCTTTCTCTCTCTCTCTCTCTCTCTCTCTCTCTCTCTCTCTCTCTCTTTCCTTCTTCACCCCACGGATTCTTTCTTTTTTGCTCTCTTCAAACTTTCTCTCCTCTTCACTCTTACTCTCTCTCTCTCTCTTCCTTATACTTCTTTTTCTTTCTATTTTTCTCTCTCCTCTTTTAATCTCTCTTTTTCTCTCTCATCGTTATTCATCTCTTCTACCAGATTTTTCTTTCCTCTCTCTCTCTCTCCCTAATACACTTAGTGTCACTTTTTCTTTCTTTGTCTCTTTCTCTTTTCTGTTTCTTTCTCTCTCCTCTTTTAATCTCCCTTTTTCTCTCTCATCGTTATTCATCTCTTCTACCAGATCTTTTTCCGATTTCTCTTTGCTCTCTCTCTCTCTTTCCAGTCTTCTTTCCCACACCGTTTCATTCTTCTTTCTATTCCTGTTTTTTCTCTCTCTCTCTCTCTCTCTCTCTCTCTCTCTCTCTTTCCTTCTCCACCCCACGGATTTTTTCTTTTATCCTCTCTTCAATCTTTCTCTCCTCTTCACTCTTACTTTTTCTCTTTCTAGCTCACTCTGTAAGCTTTTCTTTCACTCTTCAACCCTTCAACCCTCTCCGATCACTTGGTTCCATTTCCCTTCTCTTTTTCTTCTTTCTTTCAACAGAAGCATTCAATCTTCTCCCACTTTTCTCTTCTTTCCTCTCGTCTCTCTTTTTCGGTTTCTCTTGCTTTCACTGAAGCTTAAGAACAGATTATTGTTCAACTTGCGTACAGATAATACACGCACCTGTTCTCGCAGAAGATTTCAAGTCTCTGCCAAGCCGAACAGCCTACGTAGAAATCAGGCAAACAAAACTAATCCTTTTTCCTTATTTTGTTTTTAAGGTTGATGCAAAATTTCCCAACATTTATTTTAGAATCCCTTTTCTTTCATATAAATTCATGACAACGTGACTTTTTATCATATCAAACTACTTCTCAGTTAAAAAGTGTATTCCATTATAAAAGATCGATTACGGTGTTGATTAGATGAATTCGACCACGATTTTTATACCCTTGGTCTATAGAATATGCCTGGTGTATAGGCGCTTTTACTCCAACAAATTTACTCATTTGTTGAATCTTATTTAAGGCATGTGGACAGGCGTTATCAAGCAGCAAACACATCGACTGGCATTCTTTTCTAGATAATATTCTTGTTCGAATATGTCATTCAAATGAATTGACATGTTGCTTGAGCCGCTGCATCTTCCTTTTCAGGTTGCCCTAAAGCTTTCAAGATTTGACATCTGTACCAACATTCTCCTTGAAAAAAAAAACACGCACACACACACTTTTTTAACCTGTGCCAACCATACCGCCAAAAATGCTTGCAGCTACTGGAAAAATTACCATTATTTACATTAGGGTTACTTTCCTCAATTTTGATCCCCAACATGATTTTTTCGTTCCTTATGTACGTTGAAGTGCATTGGATTTCGGCTCGGAACGAGGAATCGGAGAGCAGAGTTCGAATTCCAGCTGAATTCATTGCCTTCACTTACGCGCAAATACCCTTGGGAAAGGTATTAATCTGTCTATTCCTTCCAGTTATTGGTTAACTAACAGGGCAGATTGGGATCTATAGCCTTGGCTGGCAACCAGTCTACCGCAGAAAGCAATGGCAACCTACTGTTGAATAATCATCTGCCCAGTCAGTCATGTCTATTTCGAGACATGATCGCCTAGGTGTGTATCATGTATGGCACTTAACTGACTGACTGAATATAATAGTTGGAATCATGACTAAGGCTTCTACTGGTCATAAAGTGGGGGATCGGTTTTCTATTGTCATGAAGTAATAAACTGATCCCCCACTAATTAATACATAATACTATAATACATCTCTTCTCCCTCTAGCTATGAGTCAAATAACAGGACAGGCTATAGGCTATAGAACCCAGTCTCTCCTGTTATTTGACTCATAGCTAGAGGAGGAAGAGATGTATTATATTATTAAGTAGTAATAAGTGGGGGATCAGTTTATTAATTCATAACAATAGAAAAACTATCTCCCAATTTATGCTCAGTAGAAGCCTTAATCATGATTCCAACAATTATATTCAGTCAGTCTGTTAAGTGCCATACGTGATACACGATTGGGCGATCATGTCTCTTTTGAGACATGACTGACTGGGCAGAAGATTATTCCTCAGTAGCTTGACATTACTCTCTGCGGTAGACTGGTTGCCAGCCAAGGCTATAGAACCCACTCTGTCCTGTTATTTAATCCATAGCTGGAGAGAAGAAAAAAACGAAATAATACCTTTCCCAATGGTATTTGTGTGTAAGTGAATGCAACGAAATCAACTGGAATTCCAACCCGATTTCTCGTTCCGAGCCCCTATCCACGTTATATCCAGTGCTCACTCTGTGAGAATAGCTTCATGGATACTTATATTAGCTGTAGCTCTAAGATCGAACCCTTTATTGTGTAATTTTTTAAAAATCGATATCACCGAAAGCAAAGTAGAAAACCCACTTATACGCAAATTGAAGCTACGTTCTTAACCACCACGCGGAAGCAAAGTGTCCCCCAAGGAGGGGGGTTATATCAAGAAAGTGATGATAAATGATAAATTATTCTTCCTAGAAACAATGGTGTGTTTATGAATCCCAGAAGTCCCGAGGAAACGAAGCCGTTATTTCGCATAAATATTTGATCTCGTTTTTGCTATGTTTGTAGTGATTACACTTTAATCATCTTGATACGCGCTTGTAATGACTTGTCATTCTAACATCACACACAGTTTTGTTCCGGCTCGCATAAGAAACATGGACACAAAGTGTCATTTCGTTGTTGCCAGGGGTTTGCTGATCTGTTCAGTTCAAGGACCAGAATATCAATATTTCAGTGCGGTAACGTTAATTTCTTAATCCAACAGGCAATAATGCATTTTTAAGGTCTAAATATACTGCCAACATATATAACAATATATATATATATATATATATATATATATATATATATATATATATATATATATATATAATCTAAACTTGTTTATAAACGGAACTTTGCCTCTGTGTGTGTGTGTGTGTGTGTGTGTGTGTGTGTGTGTGTGTGTGTGTGTGTGTGTGTCCGTTACCTATAGACTCTGAAACGGCTGAACCGATTTTCTTGAAAGTTTACACAGTTGTACTATAAGCGTCTGTGAGTGTTCTTAGCTTGGTTTTGTGTCGAGGTACCCCCGATAAATATCGAAAATCGATAATCGAAAAAATCGGGTAATAGAAGAAGTGGTCCGATTTTAATCAAATTTCATACACTCATAGACAAATAATACCAATTACTCAGAGGACTTATTTAGCCTTCAAAATTCAGTTTACAACGAAAAAAATTATTTGATATCGATACCAGGAAATCAAGATGTGACTTACATCCATTCATTTTTCTTTCAGTCTACGGTTTCACTTTAACTGGCAACAACTATTGCTTTTTAGTCTTTCGTGCCAACGTCAAAAGAGTCTGAGCTCCAGAACCATGGATTAGTTTTAAAGCTTTCATTACACCCGAGCAACGCCGGGCTATACTGCTAGTATATATATAATGACACGCGTAACTATTGGATACATGTTATTTTCTGTGATAACTCTAGATTATGTTCGCCATTTTGCCTGATATTTGGTAAGTACTATCTCGTAAAGTTGTTTTAGTTGTATGTGGAAGGAAAATTAAGAACTCATGGTTGAATCCATTTTTTACAGGCAAAATGTCGTACATAAACTAGAGTTACAACAGAAAATAACATGTATCCAATATTTATGCGTGTCACTGTATATATAAACATGTGGTGTAGATATAGAAGAATCCAAAGGAGGATTTTTTACCTGTTATAGTGCCCTCCTACGAGGAAAGGACTCTTCCTCTTGCTATATATCATTACCTGCATGACTTCTGAGAGAGCAGTTATAAATACGGTTAACAAGAGCAGTTAACGGAAACAGTGAACGAAGGCATTTGACGACAGCTAGTAGTCAGACAATAAGCAGCGTAATAATACCTTCGGATATATTTATTTCTATATTGATTATTATTAACTCTTGTTTTGAATATTTTGTTTCTTGTTATAAAAATAAGGAAAACAATAACAGAATATTAATGACATTGTTCGGACTGTTGTCCTCATCTTTATTGTCATATTCATGACGTTTCAACCATTGTATCCTCCGATCTTTTTCAGGTGAGTGGAATTTTGAACAGACACCTTTATTTCGATCACTACGGTAGATTGTTCTCGTTTCATGAGCCATGCCACTTCCGGATAGCTTAGTTATATAGAGGTTCACTGTCTTGAACCTACCTTCTTGTTCTGTGTCTTACCGGAATATATGACACATGGAACGAGAACAATATGCCCCGGTCACTACAACTTTGAGGCGAAGTTTCGCCACAACAACTCCACAACGAATTGGTCACGAAGATTCACAACATTACCAAAATCCTATCTCAGCCATAACACTATTTTATACAATCAGTCGCAGGACGTGATGAAACATTTAAAAGTAAAACTTAAATCGAAAAATTTATCTCTCTATATAAAAGACAATCTGTTAGTCTGTGTGTAACCGTTCCCTATGCACGCCTACATTTTTTAAGCTAAACCATTCAAACTTTCTAGGGACACATATCTACGGGGAAGCCAGGTCGACACATACTTTTTGAGTTTAAGTTCAGCAATTTTCCCTTTCTCCCTTTTTGGCCAATGGAGTAGATTGTTTACATTTGCTCCGTAAAACATCTAAGATCTAAGATGGTTGCTGAATTACGTCACAGAAATCAAATCACACGTGTCAAACGCGACTAAAATATTTTTTATTAAAAAAGAAGATGAGCCTTTACATTAAGTGTTTTTCCTCTAAAATTAAATGTCTACATTTTTAAATATTCTTCGAAAATTTCTGAACCGAGATCGTAATCGTTTTTATATTTCTAATTTCAGTAAAAAAAAAAAAAAATTTTATTTTTATGTTAAATCCATTTCGTCAACAAAAAATGTAATTCTTTTCCCCCTTAATTTTGAAACAAAAACAAACGCAATGTTGTTTACAATGTCACACAAAACATCAAATCACGTTTACGCAAAACAAAAGAAAATAGATTTTTTAATGGAATTTTTTAACAATTTTAAACAACATTTTTTAATATAATTATTTTTTCATATAACCGAGTCCTACTACTAAAACGTTCTGAGTTGCACGGGCAACGCCGGGCTATGATGCTAGTATCATATAAAGATGTATCACGTTTGATTATACATCAACTTGTAATCAATATATTACTCTAAAAGAATCCACAAACTCAGTTCAACTGAAATCAAGTCCCAGCTCGTTGATCGTAACGTGCCCTGCTTAAAGAAAGCGTTTCGTTTCTTACAGATATTGATGCAAGGTTATAATCTATGACAGCAGCACAAAATTAGCATGAGATTTAGCGGCACACTTTGTCGCACCAACCAAATCACTCGGGTACCGTACTCTATAATATTCCACTTCGAGTATCAATCGATAAAGAACGCGCCACCCTAAAAATAATCGAAATAGAGAGAAAGACACTTGAATCAGAACAAAACCTTGACCCGGTTGACAACTGAGATGTTTATGTACAAGCCTAAGGTGAAAAAAAAAAAAGAATTTTAAAACTTGATCTTCTAGGTAAGCAGAAAGAAAGATAGCAGAAACATAATATTTCCTGTGTTAACCATCAACTATTGATGTCCTTATCTTGATAGTTCAGTTGGCCAATCATAGCTAACGAACGAGCTCGCTTAGTTACATTGGCTAACAGGTTTGAATAAATTTAAATATGGTCGGCTAGGGGGTCTGTATGCTCAGCTTTGGTGATAGATATATGGCTGAAGCAGTTCAGATGTAATTTTACCGTTGGGGAGTGCCCCTTTTTGCACAATAAATGGACTCGTCTAAAGTATACAAATAATATTGCCTATACAGGGAAGGACAGGTGATTGTCAAGAATTCAGTTGAGTAGTTGGACCGCCGCTTAGTTGCTTAGTAATAATATCGACTCATTACCCGGACTTATTTCTTATCTACCAGATTGTATATATTTGATTCCTACTAACAGTGAGTGTTAGAGAGAGTGTGTAGCTTAGTTGGTCAGTAAGAATATAGACTCATTACCCGGACTTGCGGATGTGCGTTGTGGTCCAGTGGATATCGGCTCGGAACGAGAAACCGGGGAGCCGAGTTCGAATTCCAGTTGAATCCATTGTATTCACTTACGCGCAAATATCTTTGGGAAAGGTATTAATCCGTCTCTTCCTTCCAGTTATGGGTTAAATAGGACAGATTGGGTTCTATAGCCTTGGTCGGCAACCAGTCTACCGCAGAAAGTAATGGCAACCTACTGCGGGATAATCTTCTGCCCAGTCAGGCATGTCTCTTTCGAGACATGATCGCCCAAGCGTGTATCGCGTATGGCACTTAACTGACTGACCCGGACTTACTTCTTATCTACCAGATTGTATATATTTGATTCCTACTAACAGTATTCCTAGTATTCCTGAATCTACTAACCCGTGTTCTAGGTTGTATATATTTTGTTCAATATACTTAAATTTTATCTCTCTATATCTGTTTTTATTATTATTTTGTGTGGGTTCTAAACAAGAATCCACAACATTTACCAGTGCCGACAGTTCTCGGTGTTCAAGCCAAGGTAAAGGCAAGAGTTTTCAATGTGAATTTTTTAGCTAATCATTTTTTTTCAAAATAAGTAACTTTTTACATGTGTGAGTTTTGTAACGGTTCAGTTTTAAAGTGGGAATAGTTAGGCTTTCATACATCGAAATCGACGGAAGATCCACCTCACACAAACATATATACAGTACTGTGCAAAAGTATTAGGACAAGAACTATTTTATCTTTTATGAGGCATCAAAATAATTGCGACAATTTACCAATCGCACCTAGTATATATACAGTACTGTGCAAAAGTATTAGGACAAGAACTATTTTATCTTTTATGAGGCATCAAAATAATTGCGACAATTTACCAATCGCACCTAGTATATATACAGTACTGTGCAAAAGTATTAGGCCAAGAACTATTTTATCTTTTATGAGGCATCAAAATAACTGCGACAATTTTCCAATCGCACCTAGTATATATACAGTACTGTGCAAAAGTATTAGGACAAGAACTATTTGATCTTTTATGAGGCATCAAAATAACTGCGACAATTTACCAATCGCACCTAGTATATATACAATACTGTGCAAAAGTATTAGGACAAGAACTATTTTATCTTTTATGAGGCATCATAACAAAGTTTAAAATCACCTCTGTCCTAAAACTTTTGTACACTACCGGTAGTGTGCAAATATATTAGGACAGGGGTGATTATCCTAAAAACCTCACTGAAATTCAAATACAGGGTGAAAAATCAAACTTTTTTTTTATACATTTTGACAGTAAAACTTACAGCAAATACATTTACATAATTATTATAGTCGATCTACTCAACGAGAAACGCTTGGTTTAATTCCTGATCACTGACAACCCCTTATTTGTTTTTTAATGAACAAGGATAAATGTACTGAAATTTTCTCTAGCTCTTGAATAATTGGTTTATCTTTGTCAAAATTCTCCAGAGCTGAATAAGTAGGGGAGTATTATCCTCAACAAGGACGCTATTCTCTGCTTCTAACGAAGTCAAATACCTGACATTATTGTTTAATGTTATTTTTTTCATAACTGTCAGAGGTTTATATGTCATCCTCAATCATTCGAGTGACTGTAATATTGAGTGTCATTTAAGAAATCATAAGAGGGTGATATGTCGTATTTTTAAACAAGGAATTTTAAAAGATTAAATATTTGTTCAGTTTTTAAAAGAGTAAAATTCAACAACTTTAGGGGAAAATGCCATTTTTTTTTTTTGAAAATCAGAACAGAGTAAATAAGAACTTGAAAACAGCATTGAAATTCCTTTTGACTGAGGCAGAAAAAATTCGAATAAATTTTATGATAATTTTCTCCATTTTGAATGGCATTTTATTTTGGACTAGCAGTATAGCCCGGCGTTGCTCGGGTGTAATGAAAGCTTTAAAACTAATCCATGGTCCTGGAGCTCAGACTCTTTGGACGTTGGCACGAAACACTAAAAAGCAATAGTTGTTTCCAGTTAAAGCGAAACCGTAGACTGAAAGAAAAATGAATGGTTGTCAGTTAAATTTTGATTTCCTAGTATTGATATCAAATAAGTTTTTTCGTTGTAAACTAAATTTTGAAGGCTAAATAAGTCCTCTGAGTAAATGGCATCATGGCTGAGACTAAGAACTACAATTATACCTACTTAGAACCAAAACCGAAGCAAAAACTAAAATAAAAGGGTTGAAAAAATACAGACATACAGGTAGATAAACAGGCACACACACAAACATCTTGCCTTTTATATATATATATATATATATATATTATCGATTTTCTGTACTATTGTAAGAACTGCAACTTTGAAACTTCTCAATATCGTTTCTTATGCCTTTGTGTATAAGTGTAACACATTTGATTAAAATCGGACCACTCCTTCTATAACCCGATTTTTTCGATTATCGATTTTCGATATTTATCGGAGGTACCTCGACACAAAACCTAGCTAAGAACACTCGCAGATGCTTATAGTACAACTGTGTAAATTTTCAAGAAACATCTGCGCGAATACATCTGCGCAGAGATGATTTTTGTTCATTTGCTTTCTGGTTGTCATAGAGCAAATCTCCGGTCCTTAGCTTTTGCTCGGTCGGTATCACCACAAGGCCACCACATTTAAAAAAAACATTATCTATTTCATACTATTTTTAGTATTTATTGCCAAGTGGATAATTCTAAATGAAAATAGAATGGCTCTTTTGTTAATACTGCACAATATGTGCATCAAATGAACTGTTTTGGTGTCCAGTTTTTATGATCTCTTCCCCATGCTAGTCTCTTCTTCTTATTGGCTGGCTGAAGCAAAGGCTTCCTGGCTGCCTTGTAAAATTTTGCAAATTAATAATAACAAAAGAAAAATTCTATTTTCCATTAGAATTATCCTCTTGGCAATAAATACTAAAAATAGTATGAAATACATTATTAAAAAAAAACTGGGATGGCCTTATAATTATGGCCGGTGGTGTACTTTTCTCGGATATTTGCTCGTCTAGCGCAGTTGATACATTTATTTTGTCGTAAAAAATCTATCGGTCAAACAGAGGCCACGATCTACAGCCAGATTGACTCTTTTACGCGTGTTTAAATGCGATGTTACGTCATTTTTGTTCCAGCTTCATGCTGTTTAAAGCTCAAACTTCGGTGTTGCTATAAAAAAAACAATGGATTTAAAAAGTCATCTAAAAAATATTTGTATACGGAACATTCATCTAAGAAATGTTCGTCTAAATAATATTGATCTAAGGAACAATCGTCTAAGAAACATTCATCTGAAAAATATTGTTCTAAAGAAAACCTGTCCAAGGACCTTTCTCTAAGGAATACGTGTTTAAGAACCATTGGTCTCTAATATCTTTAAGTAATTAACACTTTTTATTCATGTACCAAATACTCAATTTTATTGATATCCTGTATATTACAGAACAATATTTAACCCTCTCGGGCCATTCGTATCATATTTGATACAGTATTTCCCTATAAGGAAACATTTGGTATTTCCCTATAAGGAAACATTTGGTATTCATTGACTGAGCAGTCAGTACTGCTTTCATTTGAAATTTATAAAATATTTCTCTTAAAAAATTTTTCAGGAAAATATTTCTTTCAAGGCTTGTTTTCATACTGTATCAAATATGATACGAATGGCCCTAGAGGGTTAAGGCTTCTACTGGGCATAAAGTGGGGGATCAGTTCTATATTGTTATGAAGTAATAAACAGATCCCCCACTAATATGATACGAATGGCCCTAGAGGGTTAAGGCTTCTAATGGGCATAAAGTGGGGGATCAGTTCTATATTGTTATGAAGTAATAAACAGATCCCCCACTAATATGATACGAATGGCCCTAGAGGGTTAAGGCACATAGCAACACTAATTACTGATGATACATGTAAATTATAAGTGTTTGTTGACATGCATTGTTTCTATATTAATACTACCCCTATTGGACCATAATTCTGTAGACGAATATTTCTTAAACGTATATTCATTAAAGGAGTATTCCTTCGACCAATATTCTTAAATCAATGTTCCTTAGAGAAATGTTCTGGATCCCAAAAAATATACTAAACTTTACTCTCTTTGCTAACGATGTTTTCCCTATTCTCATAAGATGGTGGCTTATAAAAATGATAGCCAGAAGGAAATTATATGGTGGTACTAAAGAATAGTTGGAGGTAGGGTAATGTCTAGCTCTGAGGCAAATGGAATAGCCATGGCGAGTTCAAATTCCCACCGATTTCTTTCTGTTCACTTTTGTTCAAATACCCTTGGGAAATGTATTAATTAATATCTTCTCCTCCCATATAAGGATTAAATAGTAGAGCAGATTGAATTCCCTATTCTTAGTTGACATTCAGTTTAAGAAAAGTAGTCAGTTAAGTGCCATATGTGATACACGCTTTGGGCGATCATGTCTCGAAAGAGACGTGGCTGACTGGGCAGAAGATTATCCCGCAGTAGGTTGCCATTGCTTTTTTGCGGTAGACTGGTTGTCAGCCAAGGCTATAGAACCCATTCTGTCCTATTATTTGACCCATAATTGGAGGGAAGAGAGGGATTAATATCTTTCCTAGGGGTAATTACGTGTAAGTGAATGCAAGGAATTTAACTGGAATTCGAACTCGGTTCCTAGATTTGCCTTTCCGAGTCGATATCCACTGCACCACAATGCACATTCTTTTTAAGAAAATAATAACTCTAAATTCAAGACAGGCAGCTCTGTAAAAACCTGCTTGCTACTGAAGCCACAGTTGCAACACACCTGTAGTGAGTCTATGGCACCTTAAGAAATGAGCACCCCCTCTCTCTCTTTCTCTCTCTCTCTCTCTCTCTCTCTGATGGCCATAAACAGAAAAAAACATCGTGTTAAAAACAACACGAGAAATAAACATTTATCAAGTTCTTGGTTTATTTTTGTTAGTGAATCAGACTGATGTGTGTTGTGGTGAAGTGGGTATCGGCTCGGAACGATAAATCGGGGGAGCCGAGTTCGAATTCCAGTTTGATTTCTTGCATTCACTTACGCGTAAATACTCTTGGTAAAGGTACTCATCTGTTTCTTTCCTCCAATTATGGGTTAAATAACTGGACATATTGGGTTCTATAGCCTTGGCTAGCAACCAGTCTACCGCAGAAAGTAATGGCAACCTGCTGCGGGATAATCTTCTGCCCAGTCAGTCATGTTTCTTTTGAGACATGATCGCCCAAAGCGTGTATCACGTATGGCACTTAACTGACTGACTGAACATAACAGTTGGAATCATTATTAAGGCTTCTACTGGTCATAAGGTGGAGGATCGGTTTTCTATTGTTATGAAGTAATAAACTGATCCCCCACTAAGTACTATTTAATAATATAATACAACTCTTCCCCCTCTAGTAATGAGTCAAATAACAGGACAGATTGGGTTCTATAGCCTTGGCTGGCAACCAGTCTATCGCTGCGGGATAATCTTCTGGCCTGTCAGTCATGTCTCTTTTGAGACATGATTGCCCAAGCGTGTATCATGTATGGCACTTGACTGACTGAATCAGAGTGCTGCGCTCCGTGTCGCCGCTGGGTTCATTCCTTCAGACCCCTAACGTCGTTTTTCCTGTTCGCTTCATTAACCAATAGGGATAGGAGTGGTAGCCTTGATTCTTGGAGGTAGCTAAAGGAAAACCTTTATACTCACTCGTTGTCTTAGCATTTCACCATATATATATACCACATTACAGTTCCATTTTCCCCGTTCAGGAATGGTAAACTTCCCCACCGGTTTTCTGCAAAGGAATAATGAAATCAATATCAAAAGGACGGACCGAAAGGAGACAGTATCGCTGAGAGCAACGAAAGACAAGTGCTTGTTAAAAGTCGTGAGCGCCAACAACCATGACTCGTCGAAAGTGGGTTGTTTAAACACAAAAACTGTGGACAAATTTTATTATTTGTCACTAGGCAACATGATTTTTGTTTGTCATCCATCGACGTGAAGGTAAGCGACAGCTATCAATGTGACGGCCGAAAATTTTATAAATAAGGCAAAGTGCGTGGTTTAAATCTGATATTATCTCGCATAATCCCCGGTGCCCAAGCGATATGTGAATGACTGCCTCTTGTCATGAGTGACAATGGGTGTAATAGCTTTTTACAGTTATGAACAGATACTTGATCAGATAAGGTATTCATGACAAAATGATTTTACTGCTTAGTCGGTCATAATGTTCTTCGTAAATCGTCATCTGTGAAGATATCTGACTGTGGTACAAAAATAGGATTCATTTATTTCCGAAAACATTTATAAGAGTACATAACAACCACAACACCATTTGCGTTTGAGTTTTGTTTAATGGCATATAAACACTTCTGTAGGTTATTTACTGCCAAAACGTTTTAATGTAACTTTTTAAATGTTCGGTTACAGTAAGAAGTTTGATTCAGTCAGATTTTAATGAATTTTTTGTTTTTATTATTTTATTTTAGAAAACTGAGAATGTCTTCTAGTTTTGTATTTAAAAATGTTTTTCTGAGAATTTCTTTCCTTCAAAAATGCGTTATGGTAATAATTTTTTCTTCTACAATGTATTGTTGGTAATATTTTTCCTTCAAAAATGTATATTTTTTTATAAGTGTCTATTTTTATGTATATATTTCTATAAAAGACTATTTTGATGTATATATTTCCATAAAAGTGTATCTTTACACCTTCACAGTGCTTTGACCCCAGTTGGTCCCATCTGCTAGAGAAGGCCCCATCTGCTAGAGTCCCATCTATTTTCCCATAGATGGGACCCTAACAGATGCTACCACTCCGGGTCCGGGTAAACCTGAGAATAACAGTAATTAAGAGGTGGTTCCATGTTCCTCACAACCTCCCAATCAGAGGCCTTGCTGCCGGATGCAGTTTACCGTCATACCCAGGACCAAACAACAACAACAACAGTATTAGGGATAAGTGTAATGTAGTGAGTTTATCTTTAATGCTAACACGAGGCTTTGATCTTAAACATTTTATTGGGATTAGTAGGATACACAATAATATCAGAAAAAAGCGGAGACAATGAGGAAAAGGGAAAATCTTATTTATAAACGCATTTCGTTTATTTACGTTAGTCGTAGTCAGATCCGAATGAGAGATGTGCTTAAGTGCATTGAAATTTTAGTGAAAGGATAATAATTTTATTTTTCTTATTGAAACCATTAATATCTGTTTCATTTTAAATTATCCTACACCGAGTAGAGGTTTTTGTTTTGTTTATTTAAACCTTCCTCAAAATTCAAACTTACTGTCTTTACACATGGGTGAGGTTGACTGAATTAAAAAAAAAACGTCGTGTTGGTAAAATTGTATTGATGGAACAGTAAGAGCACAAAAATGCTAACAGAAAGAAAAATATCTTATGACTTAACCCACCGTATAGTAAAAACGTAAAATCAAACATAGGAAAAATATTCTTCAAACTCATACATAAACTCTTCACGGAATCGAGCACTCTCCACAAAATATTCAACAAAAACACTGTGAAAATCAGCTACAGTTAGACCGAGGACATGACACAAATAATAAAAAAGCGCAACAGAAAAACAACAACCCGAACAAATTAAACCCACGTTTAATTGCAGAATAATGAATGAATGTCCCTGAAACGGTAACTGTTTACAAAACAATGTAATATAGCAAGCGACGGTAAAATCAAAACATAATGAGGAAAAAATAAGAGTAACAAAAGGACCTTAGAAACAAAGAAACTGCGCATATAAAAGATCCTTCATAAATAGTAAATACGCGAACAGCACAATGCTTTCTAAGTATATCTGGGAAATTAAAAACAAAACCCAAATCACACCAAAAATATCACGAAAAGTTCGAAAAAGTACATCAGCCTACAACGACGAATCCAAAACCTGCAAACTTTCATTGGAGGAAAAAAATAGCTGTTATTAGATTCACAAACCAAAACAAACTACAAAAAACAAAACGATCTGATCTCATCTCAAAATGCTGACATTTTTACTGTGCTGCTTAAAAATGAATAACTGAAAAGAATAAAAAATAATAAAGAACAAATAATTTAATCCAAGCAAATAATGAATAAATTAACAAACCCCTGTCGCCATAAACACCATTAGAAGAGATAAAATAAAAATAAAATAAAAATAAATAAATGGCAAATCCGAATAAATAAAAAATAAATAAATACACAAATAAAAACAAGTAAAATAAATTTATCCAAATAAATGAATAAACCATCCCGCCAAAATAACCGTTAGAAAGATTACCCAAAATGCACCACTAACCGATATATATAAATCAAAACCTAACACATGTGATCTGATGACTGTGTTTAGCATGAAACAGTTTGTCGCCTCTGAGTTTTGACTTCAATGCTCCTTTATATATATATATATATATATATATATATATATATAAATGCATATATATATATATATATGTGTGTGTGTGTGTGTGTGTGTATAAATCCATGAAAAGAGGACCCAAGGTTTTAAATCAAAACCTAACACATGTGATCTGATGACTGTGTTTAACATGAAACAGTTTGTCGCCTCTGAGTTTTGACTTCAATGCTCCTATATATATATATATATATATATATATATATATATATATATATATATATATATATATATATATATATATATATATATGTGTGTGTGTGTGTGTGTGTGTGTGTATAAATCCATGAAAAGTGGACCCAAGGTTTTATGATTTTGAGTTTAAATGTAAATCATTTTCACAACCAACATCCAACATTGCCTGATGACGAGATTCAATCTCGAAACATAGAAATTTCCGTGTCGCAATGTACTTTTAATTCATAATTATATGATTATATATGTATATATATATATACATATGTGCGTGTGTGTGTGTGTGTGTGTGTATGTGTGCGTGCGTGCGTGCGTGCGTGCGCGTGTGTGTGTGTGTCTGTGTCTGTCTGTTTGTGTGTTTATGTCTGTTAGTGTGTGCGCACGCTCATGCAGAGGGAAGTGTTGTAAAAAGTCCACGGCATATTTCTGGGGTAAAAGTTCTTACTGATTCTTTTTGGGGATTTTATCAGGAAATATACAGCAGGAGTACCTTCCATAAACTTGAATTTTTATATTAACAACACCCTTTAAGATAAACTAATTATTGTTTTAATTATTGTTTTAATCTTGTAGCAATTCATATATTATATTGGCAACATTTTGCTTAATCATAATTTAAACTGATACAACTGACTTTTCTTGATCTGTCTACAATTTTACTCAAACTGTTACACATAAGTCTCATAGACTCCTTAGTATACCAAGCTACTGTTTCTACCACAGAAAATCAAGCTATAATCAAACATTATACTGGAAGTACTAAAAAAGCTTTTAAGTCACGATTGTATAAGCATAATGTCTCATTTAATAATAAAGCCTATAGTAACTCAACTTCACTTTTTAAATACTATTTGCAATTAAAACATGCAAAAAACGCTCACAGTAAAACGGAAGATATTAAAAAGTTAGAACATGTAAATCGTTACATGAAAAATATTTCTTTTGCTTACAGGAAAAAATGAAAATAACTCAAATCCCAGAAAGTAATTTCTCAAGCCAACGTAATGAAATAACTACTTACTGCCACCGGAAGATGATTCACACTCTTAAATATATATAAGACAATCTCAAACCGTTTACTCTATACTATACTAGATAATCCTACCCCTATTATTAATTATATATACCTCCAACCAAACCTTAATTAACGATTACAATGCC
The DNA here is from genome assembly GCA_037127315.1 of Ascarosepion bandense. Lineage (NCBI taxonomy): Eukaryota > Metazoa > Mollusca > Cephalopoda > Sepiida > Sepiidae > Ascarosepion > Ascarosepion bandense. The sequence goes on from JBBBDQ010002343.1 coordinate 126,923, forward strand.
GTTTACCCTTATTTTAACTACTAGCTAACTTTTAAATCGAGTAATTTCTCCCTAATTATAATCATGGCTATACGTCTATTTCCTTCCATACATTTGAGTTTTTATATTAACAACACCCTTTAAGACAAACATATTGTTTTGATTGACAATCTCCTCGCATTTTAAATGTTATATTGACAATATTTTTGTTCCATCATAATTTAAACTGATACAAATGACACTTCCTGTTACCCTGTCAACCTATTTACCCTTACCCACACCGCAACACATAAAAAACAAATCTTGTAAATTCTATTAACCTCCCACTTCAACACATTTAACCTAATATGGTAGCATCAATGTTTTTAATTTTGAAGTTCCATATAGCTAAATATATGACCCCGTAACTGAACAATATTTCACTGCCTGATGATGGTACACTTGGTACCGAAACCTGAAAGATTTTGTAGTTGCAGTCGCATGTCATTATTAATAATAATCTATCTATCTATCTATCTATCTATCTATCTATCTATCTATCTATCTATCTATCTATCTCATACTGTTCCCAAGTACTTTCAATCTTCTTCCGAGATTAT